>VZSC01019811.1:49594-69609 GCA_013398225.1 Steatornis caripensis | reverse complement strand
AGGATCACCTCCCTCGACCTGCTGGCCACACTCTTCTTAATGCACCCCAGGATGCCATTGGCCTTCCTGGCCGCAAGGGCACACTGCTGGCTCATGGTGAGCCTGTTGTCCACCAGCACTCCCAGGTCCTTCTCCGCAGAGCTGCTCTCCAGCAAGTCAACCCCCAGCCTGTACCGGCACATGGGGTTGTTCCTCCCCAGGTGCAAGACCCTACACTTGCCCTTGTTGAACTTCATCAGGTTCCTCTCCGCCCACAGTTTTTCTGTTCTGTTGAATTCCTTTTTTCATCTGTATCTGAGTTTTCCTTCCTTTAGGTCATTTTGAGATACCTACTATTAAGTCAGGTTTAAGGCACCTCACATCTGAAATTTAACTTGCCTAATGTGGCTGGCTTGGTGAATATTTTAGTATAGGCAAAGCCTTTTTAATCCCTCTGGAAGACTTTCTCCTCCTGTCTGAAGGAGCTGGAGTGAGTTGAGTGGAGCAATGAGAACCAGATCTCATCTTGAATTTATCCCAGATTCAAAGGTATTTTTGGCACTTAGATGTCTCGCTTTTCCATTACTTCAGTAGCTAGCCTTAGTTCTGTCTGGAAGGAGTTAAGTTCACTGCCTTGAAGGAACTGCTGCCTTATGTTTTCCTACCTTTTAAACAGGGATGATCAGTCCTGATCTGCATTACAGAGGATTACAGGTTTCAGTTACTTGTCAGCTACTCTTTTTCGGTTCTCTGTGCTTGCCTTGGCCAGCACATTCAGGTCTCACAAAATAGCTCAGAGGACTAGTGGGGACCTCCTGGGTCAGGAGCCATTCCTCCGTACCTGTCCTGTTGGGCTCATCTAAAGGTTACTGCAGGGCTTCATCAGCTCCACACTGGCTTCTGCCCCTTCTTTCCCAGGAGGAGAGTCAGGGCTGTACCAGGACTCATCGTTCTCCCCTTTGCCACTGATCTCTTTGGCTCGCACCATACCCAGGTCAGATGGTGGGAAGCCTCCCCTTTCCCTGCTGAAGTAAACAGTTTATCAGGTGCCCTTGCCCTTTGTCCTGTGCTAAGAGGAGAGATAAGAGCTTGATGCAAACTTGCTAGCTGGTAGCTGTGAAAAGTTCTTCCCTTCCCTCCCCCCCAGCCTTGTTACTTTGAGAACTGAGTTGGCTGAGGGCCAGGCTCTGAGCCACGACCAGATCAGGTCCTGGAGAGGCTCAGTGGGGAACCAGAGCCCCCACACCCCGTTTCTGGGTTCCTTTGAACCGGTCTCTTTTGAAAGGTGAAATCCAGCTTCCCCTGAGGGAAGCCTGTGTATACTATGCCTGTAGTGACTCCTGTGCTTGGGATGGCTGTTTCTCTTCCTCCTGCGGGCTCAGGCTGCGCTGGAGCCACCTACTTCTCCACTCGCCCTGGACATCAGGGTGGGCCGCTCAGAAGCTGTGCAAGCAAAACCACCTCCTCCCTGGCTGTGGGCTGCTCAGAAGCTGTGCGAGCAAAACCACCTCCTCCCTGGCTGAGACTGCTTTACAGTTTGAAACCCTCCTATGATTTGAAGCACAGTGTTTGCTTCGCATGGTCCTGTCTGCGTGCACCCAGGAGCATTTCCACCTGCGTTTTTGTCCTCCTTCGAGCTGGCCGTCCTCACTGGCTTAGTCCCAGTGTAGGAAGCAGGATGGCTGCCTGGGAAGGACAAGCTGTCCAGGACACGTAGCACATTTGCTGTACAGAGGCTGCACAAAACAGGCATCATCGTAGGAAGATAAGCTCGCAAACCTTCAGCCCGGTTCAGTTATGGAGGCTGGATCTGTCCAGGCTGGATGGTGAATGAGCTAAACCAGCTAAGCAGGAAACGTGGGAGAGCTTGTGAGAGTTTTAAAGGCAAACTCTGTTGATGAGATCATTGGTCTTCTCTGTAACCTAGGTGGATTTCACCTATATTGACTAGTGAAAAGCTTGGTGCTAACGTAACACCTTTGTGTGGTGGTGCAGTTTCAGGTGGTGTGGAGGATCTTTACAGGGCAGGTTGCCAGTCATTAAAAAAAGAGACTTTAATAGTCGGGATTGATTTGGCTTTGTACCTTTATTTAAAGACTGTTTTTTTTTTCTTTTGCATTCTTATAGAGAGGAAGTTCAGGAAAACTGTGTCCGCTGGAAAAAGAAATTCAACTTTGTGTGTAAAATGAGTGCCAACCCAGCCACGGGACTCCTGGACCCCTGCATCTGCCGAGTATCTGTCCGTAAGGTGAGCATCTAGCTTCTGCTTCTGGCAGGTAGCACCACCAGTGTACTGGGGTTGGTTACTAGCTGCTTTTTTGGCAGCAAGAAGAGTTGCATGGAAAGTAGTGGGAAGGAAAGATTGTTTGAGCCAGGATGTGACTCGAATGGAGCCTCTCTCTTCAGCAAGGGTGCTTGACGGAGGGTGGGAGCGACCACGGTGGTGGTAACTCTTGAGAGACAGAGGTTTGTGAAATCCTGAGAGCAAATACCAGGATTGAGTAATGACTCTCCCCCTGTTTCCCCAGCACATATAATAGCTGCTTTTCCTGTTTGTTTTGTCTCCTGTTATAGGAGCTGAAGGGCGGAAAAACCTACTCAAAGGTAAGAGCACAGAAAGAGCAAATGTGGCAGTGTGGTGATGGTCTTGTCTTCTATTAGTGCTTTACACCCATTAGAAACCAGTGGCTGCTGTATGAAGCAAGTTGGAGAGACAGTCATTAGCTTAAGCCCGAGTTAAATGATTTCCCGAAAAAATAGACTTGCTGGGACAGGATCCAGATTGCACTGGATGTGGATTTGAGAAGGGGGTTGGGAAGATGATCTGCATGTCCTCAAACTTTGGGGAAGTTCTGAGTCAGATGTGAACTCTCTGGCTTCTGGCAACGTCTCGCTAATAAAGAAACACAGACTCTAGTTCTGTTCTCCAAAACACAGCAGCCAGCTGTGGTTGGGGTAGGCACCTCGCTGCCTCACGAGTGCAGGCAGAAATGTACAGGAGAAATCACTGCCTTCTGAAGCACAGGAGACACTGAGGCAAAAAACAAACGGATCAGCGGAGTTGTTAGTTTTGGTTTGTTCTCCCCTGTTTTCCTGCCTGTGCTATGGGAGAGACAATGGGCCACCCCCTTCTCCTCTTTGTGCTGCATCAAGAGACAATGTTGGCTTAGAAGTTGAGCTCATGCAGAGTCTGAAACCATGTTTGTTTGAAAATGAGTCACTGCTGCTAGTTTCTAATAAACAGATGTTCAGGTCACGCAGGACCTTGTAAGAATTTATTCTAATCAATATCCTTCCTGAGACCATGAAGGCAACTGGCGTTGAAGGGTGAACTATAGTCGTTCCTATGTACTGCTGTGCCATGAGTAGAGGGCAGTGTTGCTGCCCACACCGTTCCTCTTTTGTTGCTAATTAGGACACAATCTCTAGGGCTATCGGTTTATTTTTCATTAAATTCACACTGGGGGAGGTTATTCCTCCATTCTGCAGAGCTGCCTGTTCAGGGAGAGCAGCATAGCTAGAAGAAGATATGCCTCTGAGACAAAGTAAATGCATCAGCCTGTTCTTCCCTCAGTGTCCATCCTCAGGCTTCCCACAGTATTTGTAAACGCAGAATTAAAGGAAGCCTGAAGGCATGTCTCCATGGTGGAGTTAACCTGGGCTCTTCTTCAAGGCATGTTCTAACATAATTCCCTTTTACTCAGTCTCCAGTTGTGTTTAGTGGCATTTTGAAAGAGACCTAGTTGCTCCAGCCCAGAATTAGAGAGCAAAGCTCAAGTACTTGTCATCTCTTGGGCTCATATCTTGCTTGGTCTCCTGTGAAGAAGACTGACACATTCTCCTAGAATTCAACAGAAGATGACCTGAGCATTTTGGCTGCACAGACAGGAGGGATGTCACGCTAGACAGGGTGATTAAGCCTTGCAGAATTGCCCTGTGGACCAGGCTTGTTCAGGCAGGTCCTCGTGGCAGAACGGACTGACTTGGGATTCCTAACGTTTCTAGCAGAAGGCTGTAGTATGTGTTCATGCAACTATTTTCGCATTCTAAATTATGAGTCCTCACCTTTTTCGACCATATTAATTCAGCTGAAAACTCCTCCAATATGGCAGCAGATGTAGAAGAAAATACAGCTTGTGAGTGCCCTCTTTACCTGGTCACCCTTCAGCAGGGACTGAGAGTGATGGAGCTGTTTGTGCTCAAGACAGAGTTTCCATTGACTCGCGCACCTTTTGGTTTGACGTTAATGTCGCTTCAGTGTCAGGGGTTATAGAGTGGAAGCCAACAGGAAGGACTGATAAAGCGGAAACTCTTTCCCTGAGCTGGAAGAAACACCATCAGCTGGCTGGAAAACTGAGGAAACTATTCTGAAAGGTTACATCTGAAAACATCCTTTTGTTAAGGGATCCTTCCTCTATATACTGGGAGTCTGCTTCCTGAGAAGAGCTTCTGACCTCAGCATACTGCATGGGTTGCTGGACGGTTCTCCCACACTCTGTCCTCCAATGTCAATCTTCTTGGAGAAGTTAGTGCTGTGATGGAGGAAGAGGGATCTGGGTCTGGGCCGCTCCTGTGCCATGCTGTTCTGCGGATGTGGTCATGCCGTGTCTCCTCTATTCTCTAGTTTTATCACAGTGATGGATCGCAGCTCCCTGTGTGGCTTTCTCCTGTCCTGTTTATCTCTGAGAGATAAAAATTCACTGTTTTTTTTCTTATCAGTGAATGTTCAGCAAGCAGTGTAACCCTTGGCTGGAAGAGACAGAGGAACATCTACAGCAAGGGCTGGAGAAACACTTGAGTTAAGGGAATTCTTAAGTAGGGAGGAAAGTTATGGGGGTTTTTTTCCTTCTTTTTTTGCTGAAGAAAGGTTCCTGCTCTGTTCCACACTTTTTTTTTTTCCGTTTGCCATCAGCTCTTGTTCCCCTAAGAGAATGGGATGCAGGAAGCAGCTATGCTGATCTTGCTGCTGCCTTCCCCTGAATCATGTATCTTGGGCAGGCTGTGGTTTAGGCTTTTGATTTGGAACAGTGAGACCCAGGGTTCACAGAGCACAAACGACCGTCACTGTCGTAATTCCCTAGCAGCTTCCACAGCTGACAGAGCGCCACATTTCCTTAGTAAGATGCTGCTGTTTGAGGTTCCCAGTTCAGCTGTATCATCTGGCTGTCAACACCAGGGCAGGAGAAATGTACTGTAATGCACAGACTGACAGCTAGGTCTGAGCTGCCGCTTCTCCACCTTCTCTCTGTGTTCTTGTGGAAGCTGATCTGCATGTTGAAGTGATGCAAACTTTCCATGCTTGGGCTGTTTGGCCAAACACAGGGTACAGCATCTCTTCCTGATCAGATTAAATGAGACACAACTGACTTGTATTGCTAAAGCTCTGTGTAATAGAAGCTGCAACTTTTTTTTTCAACACTGTATTAACACACCAGGAATTAGAGCAGAAAAACAGAAGTACTCTTCATTGTGTTTGTCTTCTCTCTAGAGGCATCAGTACCCTCTCTGAATTTGCCTGTCACCTTCCCTGTTTCCTTCTCCTTTGTTAGGAGAGGTTTAGAGAGCTCACAACTAAATCTCTCCAAATATTTCTCTTCCCTTCTGCCTGCCAAACATACCACTCGCTAGTTCTTAGCGGTGTTGAGGAAACTTTGCTTCAGGAGTTCCCCAGCCCAGCGGCTGCATCTGTGGGGGTGAGCCACAAGCACTGCTGCATGGCTCTGGACTTCCAGCTTGGTGTGCTGAAGGTCTCAGTTTGTTTGTCAGGACGGTGTCGCTTTCCTCTCTAACAATATCCTTTCATCTCCTGGTTCACATGCTCCACTGCATTCTGGGATGGCCCAATACAAAGGGTGCCTTATGTTTGTGTATGTGTGATTCTGTTTTTTCCATACCATTGACCTAGTGCCTTCCATGTCCTTGTTGCGCAACGGCTGCGGGCTGGTTAACACTCTCCTGGCCAACACCACTACTGTACATCCTTCTTCCACACGAGGTTGGCTTCCTGAAGGCCTCTGAGTGTCTACCAGGCTTGGGATTAGGAACATGACCCTTCCCATGCTCGAGAGTAGGGGGCCTTCATGGCCATGACTCCTGTGTGTACTGGGTCCTGTGTCTGCCCTTGCTCACAGATGCGCTCTCTTCCTTTGGTCTGTATGACACTGCATATCCCTTTATTGAGTAATTTTTGTTCTCTCCCCTTTCCCTCCATTGTTTTCTTGGCTACAGCTGGGCTTTGCTGATCTAAATCTGGCAGAATTTGCAGGCTCTGGATCCACTGTCCGTTGCTGCTTGCTGGAAGGATATGATACTAAGAACACCCGACAGGATAACTCCATCCTAAAGGTATGTCAGCTGGTGCTGCTACAATGGAAATCCTACTATTGAATTTGGAAAGATTGCAGCCAGAGTGCAGTGCTAGGCCTGGGAGAAGGTCCTGTTATATACAGAGACAGGATTTTGCTTTTATGCTGGTAGTATGACTTGGGAAGTTTCCCATTGTCAGAGTTGCCCTTTGATATCTTGGCATCCATTTGGCCAAGTGATGACCCTCGATAGCATTCTTTGTCATCAAGGAAAGCATGAACAGGAGAGGGGAAAGAAATTCTAAGCACATTGTCAGGGTGGCCAGGCTAGTGTCCTGCTGAGCCACTACTACTTGGAGTTACTGATGCCAGTGATTTGGGGCAGGGAGGGAAATACCTTGTTAAATCCCTGAATCTGATCTCTTTTGGAAAGGAACTGGGTCTTGCTAATCTTTACACCTATCCCTTGACCTTCTGGCTGTTGTGAAGTGAGGTGCTCACCACGGCATGGCTAACAATGTGCCTTGTCACCCCCCTCCAGGTCACGATTGGAATGTCACTGCTCTCGGGGGACCCCTGCTTCAAAACGTGAGTTTCTGGGTACTCCGCCCATTCTGGGGAGACCAGGACATCTGGTTCTTTTCCTATTTTCTGCTGGAGACTAAAATTGATGGGGAGCGGGGAAAGATGCCCATGAGATTGGGAAGCCCAGGGGAAGGACTGAAACTGGTGGTTTGGATTGCTGAATCAACTGAAATAGTTAAGCCAGCCTGTGCTGTTGGTTGGTTTGTTCTCTGCTGTGGTTTTCCCAGCTTGGTTATTGGTTTGTGCCAGTATATTCCCTGCTAGTGTCAGTTAGGTTTTGGAAACTAATGGACATTGATAACAAACTTCATGTTTTGCATGAAGGATAGAATTTCTCATAGCTCTGGGGTGTGTTTCACTGACCTCTAAGAAGGGAAAGGTCAGTGAAGAAAACAGTCTTGGAAAAGGACATGCTTCAGCACATACCACACAGGATAAAGATCTTGAATTGAAACAGCAACAGAAATACTGCAAGGCTGAAACATTTTAGTTCTCCTTTTCTTTTACAGGGACCCAGGTTCACAAATTGTATTAATTAGCAGAGAAGTTGCAGTCATGTCTTTTTTTTATAATGCATTGTGATAGGAAACAATAAGTACAGTTAAGCTATGAAGCAGTTCTGTTGCTTAAAGAATTGTTGGAGAATCAACTAACAAATACACCAGCAACATGTACCTTCGTACCGCAGTATAGTGTTGCAAGACTCTGCAGTCCAAGCCAACCCGACTTAGTGTGCTGTAAGATGTGTGACTATATAGGACTACCGTATGCTGGTACAAATATTTTGTGTTGACTCCCAATAGTATAAGAGAAGAAGGCTTTACCTTGAGGCCATCTCATGTAGCAGTGTTACTCTGGGATAAAAGGTCTCGTTTTAGGAGCTAGCTTAGAGTGTTGCATTCTTGCTATAAAGTGCTGCATGATTTTGGTTTAGTTTTTGTGAATGGCTTTTCACAGTGCTGCAGTGTTTTCTGAGACTTTCAAACCGTAAATGCAGTATCATCTGATTCTGAAAAATTTCTGCTTTAGAAGGAAATGTAATAAAGAAGGTTTGGATATCTTAAACCATAACTTTGCAACAGTAACAGATGTTTTAGATCTAGGGTACTAGGGTCTCTGGCAATAACATGTCTGACAAAAATACTTGTTGCTCCTTCACTAAGAAACCAAGTCCCACTGTTAGAGTGCCTGAAAGTGATACAGAATTGGAGATACATATATATATCCATTTAATATAAGTAGAGGCAGTCTGAAAGTGAAACCTCCTAATTTTCTTAAAGGATATTTACAGTCAGTCCCATTTTTTTCCTTATATGTTGATGATGTGAAAATGTCTGAAAATGGAGGCTTTGCATGTAGAATAGTCCTTGATCAGTAGAGCTTTTGAAAAATGACACTAATTAGGGGATTACGTAGGAGTTACACTGTGCTGGGAAATCACTTCTGAGCACTGACTTTTTCCTGAAACCTTTATGGCTACTTGGCTGCCTATATAAAATATTCTCAGTGCTTTATTTTTTCTCCCAAAATACTGCAAAAGTGCTCTTGTGTAGCACCTTCCCTCAGAGTTCCAAGTGAGACAAATAAAAGTTTTTCTTTCTCACTCCTCACTTAAAAAGCGTAATATGATCCTTTAGTTCCAGTTCAGACTTCAGGCTACAGGGAGGTTAGAGCTCCAACAGGAATATTAACTTTGCCACGCTGCACGTGCCATGGCTTCCACCCAAAAACACTTCTGGAGGAAGGGAGGGGGCTCCAGGCACTCACAGCTCTGCCCTGCAGTCAGCATTTACAAAGGGATGTCAGGAGCACACAGAGTAACCAGAAAAGTAATTCTGACAGCTGGAAAAACACTTTAGTCTCACTGAAAAGGAGTTTAATCGTCAGTTAAAAAATGGAAAGGTTATTTGATCGCTGTAAAAGTACTCTCTTGGGGGACGAGGTTGCTGAGATAAAAGGTTTCTTCATGACCTGAGTCAGAAAGGTGTAGTGAAAGGGTGCGGGAATTGAGAGCTGGACAACAGCAAACTGGTTCCTGTTTGTGAGGCCAGCTAGCCCCTCGACACATGTAGGGGAAAAGCACAGCTCTGGATGGTCTTCTGGAGGACAGCACAGGCACCGAGCCTGTTGTCCTGTATAAATGATCGAGTGGTCCCTTCTTGCCTTAATTTACCTAAGAAACTTGCTTTTTTGTAATGCAGTACAAGGTAGGGAAGACCCGAGTCTTGCACATAGAAAAACAAAATCCAATGTCACGCTGTGTCTCTAGTCTGCCAGCTTTCCCCCACCACGAAAGGTGGGTGCAGGCAGAGGGGATCCTTGTGATAGAACAGAGTGGGAATTGCCAGTGTGGTGGAGTGATTCCCNAGTACAAGGTAGGGAAGACCCGAGTCTTGCACATAGAAAAACAAAATCCAATGTCACGCTGTGTCTCTAGTCTGCCAGCTTTCCCCCACCACGAAAGGTGGGTGCAGGCAGAGGGGATCCTTGTGATAGAACAGAGTGGGAATTGCCAGTGTGGTGGAGTGATTCCCGGTTGCTGCCTGGCAGCTTGTAATGTTCTTCGCTTCTGATTACAGGCCTCCGTCCACTGCCAAATCCATCACCGTATCAGGACAGGACTCGACCCTGCAGCTGACCTGTAAGGGCGAGGGAACCACAAGCAGCAGCAGTTCAGCCACAATTGGCTCTCTGCGTCAAACCAAGCCAAGAACTGCCATTCTTAGCTCGGGTATGAATGCCCATCCTGGAGCCATGCAATGCTTCGCTGTGCCTGGTCACTCTTTTGTTTTTCTCAGCAGTTGCAAGCAAGAAATTCTTTATTTTTTCATATTTTCCCGCACCATCCTCACCCCTGTGCTCATTAAGAAAATTGAGGAAAACCAAAACCATCTATTAAGTGCAGCTGAGAAGAGGAAGCATGAATCTTTGCCATATGCGTGTTTCTGTTAGTGGAGATAAAGCAATTTGTTCTTTTTGCTGGGGATTTAATAATTCATGTATTGCACTCTTCCCTGCTTTCCATTGTGTTCAACGACACTTAACATTCTTCTCCACTCAGCTATTCTGTTGCTCAGACTTATGTTCTAGAAAAGTTCCTCTGAAGGTTTTAGAGGTTGGTTTGAGGTCTAATGGCCTTGTTCCAGCTGCTGATGTGGAGTTCTTTGACTTCTCTACGAGCCCGTTTTCAAGGGCGCTGCATTTTCCCATAGCTTTTTTTTCCTTCCCAGCACACTCCAAATGTGCAGGCAGACACACTGCACCAAAATAGCGCTCTAGTCTCATCACCTCTGTGACTTAGCACAGTGTGCAAGCGCTCTTCTTAAAAAGCTGGCTAACATGTTACACTTGTGCACTTTTGCATAAGCTTGCTGCAAGAGAGACAAGCAGGGGCAATAGCAAAGGAGCAGAGGTTATGCTGAGGTTTCTGTAACAAATTCAGATGTGATTTAAATGGCATGGGCTACCTCACAAGTAGTAGAAGGGGAAAGGTAGTAACAGGAGAAGCACCCAATGGATGTTTTAATACTTTACTGCCAGTGGCCATTTGATACTTTCTTGGTCTTAGCTTAATGCTTTTTACTATGGATAGTTAGAGATACTACCTGTCCTAGATCTTTCAAGGCCCCAGAGATGCTTGTAAATTCAGGCACTGGATGCTAGAATTAGCCATAAACTTGACAGAGAAGCTCATTGTAGACTTCCCTACTCCCCAGCTGTTTCTAAGCTCTGTGCTAGCCTGTACAGCAGGGTTCTGCCAACAGACTTGCCCTTTCCTTCATCTGGCGTCCCAAGGTCAGCCTCCAGTCCACGGTGATTGGCAGGCAACATGCTAGCTTGGGCACAGTGTAAGTGGAGTGCTGTGTTGTTCCTTGGCAGGTGTCCCAGAAGAACCGGATCAGAACCTGTCCAGCCCAGAGGAAGTCTTCCACTCGGGGCACTCGCGGAACTCCAGCTACGCTAGCCAGCAGTCGAAGATCTCCGGTAACCATTGATTTGCATGGCTCTGCCAGCACTGGCCTCTTCATTTTTTCTTTCCTGCAGTGAGTTCTTGTGAGAGTGATTTGCACCCGTCTCTCTCCCTGCTCTAATATCAGTCTCCTGTTTAGTCTCTGCAGATGAGCTCATACATGAATGTCTAAACCTGCTGTATATGGGAGTAGAAATGCTGATCTGAAGCTGCCCTGCCTGTTAACGGGGCTGCCAGGAAGGGGAGAAGATCTAGTTTGTAATTGCTCTGTGTTTGCAGGTTACAGCACAGAGCACTCCCGTTCTTCTAGTATGTCCGACTTGACCCATCGCCGGAATACCTCCACCAGCAGCAGTGCATCTGGAGGGCTGAGTATGACAGTGGAGTGTCCTGAGGGAGAGCGGGACCACAAACTAGAGAAGCCACCTCGCCCCCCAAGACCAGCCCTTCTGCTGGATAGACCCTCCCGGTAGGTAACTGAGGAGCAAAGTGCCTTCTGTGGGAAGATGAGACAGAATTTACTCTTTGTGTTCATGCAGTGGTAGACCAGAAATAGCCACTGAGGAGGCGGCTATTGTCAAGGAAAGCAGGAGAGTATCTGAAAGTCTGTGTCTTGAAATGCTGATTAAGTTTTCCCTTTTATTTTCTCTCCCCAGGAGGAAAAAGGATTCAGTGGAGAGTCACCCAACCCGAGTGGATGACACCAGGATCGATGCTGATGATATAGTGGAGAAAATAATGCAGAGTCAGGACTTCACAGATGTCAGCAATACTGAAGGTGAGAGGACGAGTCTCAAAGGCGATGCCTTGGCTGTTCCTTTAGCAAAGCTGCCAAGCTTTTACAGTTGGATCTGATCTGCCATGGACTCCCTTCTTTTGACAGCAATTTGCTTTCAGTGCTTGCTTGGTGTTTCTGTGGTAGATAAAAAAAATCTGGATTTGAGAGCTGCACATCCATTAGAAAATAGCACTTGCTGCTGTTCTACAGACTACAGCAGAGGCTGAACGGTAGCTCAGACATGCAGGATGAGAGTGGGGGAAAAGTGATTCTTCAGTGCGTTGGAAATGAGTTACATCAGCTGTCTGCACTGCTTTAGGGGCCTTAGTCCAGGGTCAGCCCAAGGGTATTTATTGAAGTAGGAGAGCACAACTGGAGGGGAAACAGCGCTCGTGTCTGCAAAAAGGCGGGAAGAAAGATGGGTCACAGCATGCTGGTGATCAGGTCTGAGAGCCTAAGAAGGGGTTTTCTCCATTGCAGTCACCGCATCTGTTAAGAGAAAACTAATACTATCACTGCAATCTTCTAGTTTAGTCTAGAAATCATTCTCGTTTCTTTTATCTAGTTGTGGTTTTTCAGTAAGTTTTAAACGTGAGCCTACCTTGTTATTAGTGCTTTTATAGTTTAGTGTTAGTTACCTTAAATCATCGCATATGACAACATTCTTATCTTATGGGGATTTACACCTCGCTCAGCATGCGTTAAAACTAGACTGAATGTAGGTACCTCTCACCAGCAGAACAGGCTGTTTTTCCTCCACGGAGCCTACAGAGGCAGCATGAGGCCCTATGTCTCACCTGTTCAAATGTGTTTAAGCTGACCAAGAGTGTGCATCAATGGAATTGCCTTAGAAGAAAGAGCTGGAGGAGTATTACTGAATTAATTTCTCTGCACGTACTCTTCCAAAGCTTAATTCTGTGGTTGAGTTGTACGTGAGGCTCCCTTTCAGAGCAAGAAGAGGAGTTTCCAGGGGCTCTATTACTGTGGGAACACCAGAAAGCATGCACGTGCATTCCCAGAAACGTACTTGTTCCCATGCTGACCATTTCGTAGTGCGGCTGGGAGGGGAGCACCTGGCAGCCGTCGGTAGTTCTGGATTTTGATGTCTTGCTTCCTTTTCTATCTGCAGACAGTAACCTGAGGTTGTTTGTGAGCAGAGATGGAACAACTACATTGAGTGGTATTCAGCTGGGAAACAGGTAGGCTTCCTGAAAGGCTGGTAGACAGAGAGGCTCCAGAGAGATTAGTTAGCAATTCATACCCAGGAAACGTGCACCTTTTGCTACAGGAGAGATTTCTAAACATCATGTACTACACGGTGGCTTTATCCTCACATTAACACCCCTGGGATCCCTCTGGTGACAGGCTACAGCCACGCTGGAGTATGAATGCAGTTCTCAGCAGGAGCTCAGAGGGTGAATGTGATCCTAGTTGTTAAATTCACGAACAGAAGTAAGGAGTAAAAGGACAAAATGGTAGAGGGTGGTGGTTCTTGTTTGCTCCTGTGCCCTACAGAAGGGAGGCAGCTTTGCCTCCTGCTGGCCTGCAGCACAACTGCAGCAGCCTGGTTCATTGTCCTGTTTCCCTGCCTCCTCTGACTTCTTCGAGGGCTTGCTCTCTCATGAAAGACTTCTGAACAAATAAAACTTTTTCTTGTCACAATAGCTCTTAGTACAGTTTCTTGGCTAGTTGCATTTGAGCCTTTATAGCACCTTTTGAAGTTAAAAAATAAAGCAATAATGGTAATGCAAAGATGTGTCAAGTTAGTGATAAAATTGGGAGCGCAGCAAAGCCAGGAACACTGGCTCTTTGCGCAGAATACTCCCCCCCTTTCCTCTGTCCTTTAGAAGGATTCATGTGTTACACCCAGCTCTTTCAAGTGCCCTAGTGTTAGCTTGCCACGCAACTGTCTGTTTTGTGTTACGAGGGTTGACTTCTCACCAGACTGACTCGTTTTCAGTAGTTTGTGTGGGGTTAGAGGGTGATGTTTGTGCCTGGAGAGCTCTGAATAAGAACTTGTTTGCTCTAAGTGACTGAGGAAAAAAACCTGGCTTTCTCATCTTGTTCCCCTCTGCCTCCCCAGGGTCTCATCTGGAGTTTACGAGCCAGTGGTGATCGAAACCCACTAAATGTGAAGAACAGGGTAGAACTGCTGGAAACAGGCCCCCTACCTAGTCCGCTGCCACATGGATGCCAACCTTTACCTCTCTTCATGCAGCATTCCAGAAGGGATTTCTCCATGCCCCTTCCTGTACGTTTGCACTGCAGAACTCCTCCGAGACCACTCCAGATCATGCACTTTCCCTGTGTTGGCATTACCCTTCCCTAGTTCCCGGTTCTTCCAGTGCCTGCCTCCCCCCTGTTTCTGATCAGACACAAGATGTCTGTTGGGTTTATCCTTAGTCCTAGAGGATGTTGCTCATCTGCATCCCTCCTTCCACCCATTCATTTGCAACAGGGGACTTCTCAGCTTCTGTCTCCCCAAAACATCGGGTTATACCACTGTGAACTCTTCAAACCACTGGGGCTGGGGGAAACCATTCTAACCAAACCGAGAGCTGCTTGTTGGTGACACAGGGAAATGGCCACTTGCAGGATGCTTTATTCTGTTGACTCTGCAAGGGAGCATCACCTTCCAAGGCAACGGTTTTACTGAACAAGGTATGCTGTGGTGAGCACTTCACCTCTTGCCCTCAAATCCCCAAACATCCTCTTCTCATAGGAAATATCTTCCCAAAAGTGCATTTTGGAAAACTACCACAATCCAGATGGAAGTTGACAAACGGTTAAATGCTAGTGCTTGTTATACCACTGACTGCATGACGCCCTTCCACTGCTGGGCATGGAAGGGCAGTGTTCAACTATGAGCATTAGCAGGAGCACTTTAGAGGTTCCAGATTTTACCTGGAGGAGGCTTCTACTTGCTGTTCCAGGAGCATAATCCCCATTCGCTGGACTGATTCAGCCAATAGTCACTGTTGGAGCTTGGAATACAAAGCCTGGTTTGTTTTTTTTTTTTTCCTCAGGAAGGGAACTGCCCTTCTTGGACTGTGAAAAGAATCTGGTTATCTGATAGCCCTCTCCTGGGCCAGAGCGGGATGCAGTTGACTGCAGTGGTCTCTCCACTGTGGTGGTGATTAACAGTTGCCTCTCTTGGCCAGTAAGGGAATTGGTGTTGGTTGGCCTTTCTTGCCCTGTCAGCAGGGATCTATGCCTGAGATGGTTCCTTTTGGGGCTGGGGAGAAGCCACCATCTCTGCCTCCAAAGGTAGAGCGGGTGTTTGCTGCTGCGTTAGCCACAGCAGCCATTCTTGCCCGCTCCATGGTGAGTGAACTCTTCTGACAAGGCTTCAAACTGTTTTCTGCTTGATCTTTCAGTTGTTCTTCTTTGGGTTTGATTTCTGAAGTTGTTTGACACTTTAGCTGCCTCTTTTCCTTGCAGTGCGTGGCAGAGATGTTGGTCTCTTTCAGCTCCCACTTATAGATTCTCCTGGCAGCTGAACTGCAAACGGGGATCTATGCAGGCTCCAGCCGTGGGCGGTCAGCAGGCTGTGCTTGCAGCCCTTCCTGTACAGAGACTCTCAGCCGATAAGCTATTTCTGTGTAGTGCCCTTTCCTCTTTCGCCAGTGTACTGTAGTAGCACTCGATGGCTGTGCACTCGGAGCAATGGCACGCTCCCGGGCATGGCTGGGAATGTGCCCTCCTCTGATACACGTGTGTGTGTGCACACTCGCACAGGCACACACTTATCCCATTCAGCAAGGGAAGACTTGTACCTGATCACGTTGTTGTTCAAATTCTTGGTTACTGTAGAGCTCTTTTTCAGAGGAGAAAAAAAAAAATTATTAATTGTGGTCTCCATGGCCAGAATGCATGCAGATGAGCTACTGGAAAAGGGAATTTGGCAGAATGAGAAACAAGGAATGAAAGGGCCTTGGTTTTTTTTGTTTTTTGTTTTTGTTATTTTTTTTTGCCCTGCTATCTAAGGATGGCTGCATGGAGAAGGTGCTAGGCAGTGTGGCAAAGCTATACAGCTTGCTCTGTTTTGATGGTTTCTCTCTTCAAGTCAAGAGGTCTCCTTCTGTATTTGGACAGACCACACATAGCATATGGAAGTTTTTCACCCTTTCCCTTCAAAGGGAATTAAATTTAGGGTAAGAAGGGGTACAGAGAACACCTCAGTTACGCTTAATGTCAGGAAAAAGTATTAGATCTTTGAGTCTATCCTAGAACAAAAGCTCTTTCACACTTGGTGGTGTTTTTTAATGGTGATCTCTTCTTCATTCAGTCTGGGTAGGCTTGGCACTCGCTAGCAGGCTGGTGAGCATCCTGCCCTGTTCCTGGGATACTGCATGTCTGCAGGAAGGGAAGAACTGTTTGCTTTTCTCTGTCCCTGGGGCTCTGCCAGAAAGCCTGGCCTGGCCTGACCCTCTGCTTGGGTCAGGCTGAGCACAGAAGCAGGCTCAGGCAGCAACGGGTCAGGCAGCAATGGGTCAGGCCGCTCCACAGCACCTGCTGCTCCCCAGGGGCCAGCAAAGCCCCTTGGGAAACCGGGTCCAACCAGGACTTGAAAGGAACAAATATAAGACAGGAAAGAGGCCAAAACCCAGCTCGCTTGTTCTGCTTTGCTTCTCTTCCCATGAAAAACAATGGCAGTCACTGTCAGGGCAGTTGGGAACTCAGGGCTTTCTTCTGGGCTCCCACTGGCAAGTGTTGGCTGCTCCGAGGTGCTGGCGGCTCGGCATGTCACGAAATCCCCGGTGGGACAGAGGGAGGAATCTCTTTCCAGTGAAGCAAGAGGAGAAGCAGAAGCAGTTGAGCTTTTCAGAAAGCTGGTCTCATCGTCCCAGGCTGGCAGAGGCTAAGCCCGTTCCATCACACAGCTGTGGCCAACCTGGGCATGTCTCTGGCTTCTCTTCCAGTGGCTTGGCACATCACTGCTTGTGGTTTTGATAACTGTGTCTCATAGGGTATCTCTTCCTTGTCTCCACGTTACTATTGACTCCACAGATCCTGGTCTTTTACGTAGCTTTTTAGGTCTCCTGCTCTTTGTTTGGAATAAGAAAGCAGCCCTAGCCATTTAGCCTGGTGCAGCACAGCCAGGGCTGGAGCACCCAGAGCAGGCCCGGAGGGCAGAAGGAGCAGTCTGTTCTTATTTCCAGATCCCACACAGAGCTCCTGCGGTGCGTCCATCACAAGCGCTGCCCAGCCATCCCTGGCCAGTGGTGGGCGTATGAGGTGGTGGGTTATAGAAGTGGGGTCTCTTGTCCTGCAGACTTGCTGCTGTCTCTCGAGAAGCTGCGTCTTGCGAGCACTTTTTCCTTGTGGCATCGCTGCCGTCTGTTCATTGTTGGACTTTGAACGTTTAAGAAGTGAGTCAGTTTCCAGACCCAAACCACTGGCTAGTTTCCTTTTGGGTTTTTTTTTTTGTCTTGAAGTTTATTGAAATTTTTTTTATAAACCCAGCAGGCTGGTGTTTTTTTGACTGCGTTATTGTTTCATTGATATTTTATTCCTGGGGGAATGGGGATGCTCTTCCCCATATTGTTCCCCTTCTCAGGGGATTCAGAGGTGGCTTAAACAAGTAAAAGGACCTTATTGGCAAGACTCTGCATCCCCCGCGTCTCTGTTGCTGGTGAGCAGGGCTGCTCATGCCTGGCTGACCCTGGAAAGCAGAGCTGGCTCTCTGCTGTCTCTGGGCCAGGCAAAACATGCAGGCTCTGCTTTCCCAGTTTCTGAAACTTTAGTTGGTAGAAGCCCATTGGAAAGATTTGGGAAACTCAATGTAACATTTTTACTAACTTTTGTTTTTTAAAACCAGTATAAACTGAGTTAATGCCTGAGAGAATAGGCTTAGTTGTGACTTGGTGAAGGAGATGGGTTTCAATTAGCAATTGTAATGGAAGAAAGGGGAGAAGGATGTTGCTCCTCCATCTTCTTCTTTTGTATGGTTGGCACTTTAAATGGGGGCCTTCATGCTGTCCTGACCCTCGGTGCAGCAGGCATGTGATCTCTCCCCCCACTCATTGCCATGTTGCTTTGCCCCCCGCGGAAAGTTAGTAAGCCCTTTTAAATGTTTGCTTCAGTTTTTAGAGGGTTCCAAACTGGGCCGAGACCTGAAGAAATATGCCTTTCATTTGCATCTTAATAGGAGGGGTTGACTTTTTATTTATTTTGTCATTACTGTTTCTTTTTTAAACTGCTGGCAGTGCAGCTGGACTCTGCACATGCTATTGTGAACCTCTGGGAAAACCTCACTCCAGGTACGCTAGAGCACCTAGGCTAAACACCCCTCCTGGAGAGGGACTGCCCTGCTCCCCTCCTCACTGCCTTACCTGGGAGCTGCAAACTCATCCCCCCTGCTACCCCTCCTAGTTGTCTCTAGCCGAGAGTTCTTGCTCTGGTGACTGAGCCCTGTGGACAAGGCTGGTCCCTGGGGGCATGTTCCTACAAACACTGCCTGGTCGCAGCTGTTTGTCCTTGAAAAGCCACTTCCTCGCTGGGGACGGGGGTTGACAAGGGCAGAATTCCTCCCCTCGCTTCCCTCCCAAGAGCTGCATTGTCCATGAGCCCACCTGCGCCATCCGAGCCTGATGCCCTCTGCAGCTCTGCATTGCTTTGCCCCTGCCCTGTCGGGAGGGAGTGGATGTGGAAACCTGGGAAATGAAAAAGGAATTTGGATGAAGCTCTGAGTGAGAGGTGCGGCTGAGCCTCATAATTTGCCTCAAACACAAGGAGTAATGGTAGAGCCTGTATTTTTGTGGGGGGCGGGAGGGGAAGGGGAGATCATGGTTTATTTTCTTGAAAGTTAATTGAGCTTGGTGATCTTCAGATGAGGCGCACACTTGATTTATATCAGATTCTATAGAGAGATTGCTGATATTTTTGGAAAGGGAATGGGTCTATGCAAACTTCCAAAATTGCTTGAAAGATAGTTTAACATTTTTTTACCTTGAAATCTAAAGATAAATCTAACTTTTTTTCTTAAAGCAGAAGTGTGTTTGGAAAGAGAAGCTAATTCCACTGCTCTATTTTGATGATGATTCTTGGAAAGTGTGGGCTGGAGGGAATGACTATTTTTCACCATTTTTATCTTTCTCCTCTAGTTTTTGTTTCTTTTTCTAACGGAATGCTGTGCTGTCTTTGATTCAACAGATTGTGTTTGTATTTTCTGTATCTGGTTCCTAACGTAGAGAAATAACAAATATATGAGGAAATCAATATAATGTCAAATGTTGTTATGGTTTGGGGGGAAAAATAAAGGTTTTTGGTACTTCACACTGATTCCTCTTGCTTTGTTTCTTGTTTTAAATGTATTTAAATACCTGCTAAGGAAGCAGAGGGGGGAGACGGGGGCCTGCTGGCATGCAGAGCCCTGGAAAGAGGATTTGGATTTGCCTTCTACAGTTTCCTTGGCGGCTGGGAGTGGAGATCCCTGCCAGCCCTTCCCTGTGGGTGGCGAAGGGCGGGAGAGGGGAGCTGGCGACACAGCACAAGTCCAGTGGAAGCAACAGCCTACCAGCCAGGGGGAAGGCGAACTGGTGCGAGCTGCTGGCAACATCTAGTTGTCCTGAACACCATGCTGTGCTTGAGTGGCCACATCGTGCCCTGGGGCAGAGCAGGGCTGGGAACCCCTGCCTAGGCCCACCTCGCCAGGCTGTTTCTGGGGAAGGTGCCGTAGTCTCATTAACGGGGATTTGGGACAAACTCAGTGCCCGGGTGCTCACTGCTGCTGCGTGCAAAGGCTGGAGGGGCCCAGGAGCCCTGGGAGGAAGCAGCTCTGCCTTCCCCACCCTCCCAAGGCCTCAGCCCCATGCCCTGATCCCCTATGCCTTGGAGTCCCATGCAGTGGGGACTCCTTTCCCTCAGCTGCCTCCCTATTCTCAGACAATACTGGCCCCTCGGCTGTTGGGTCTTGTTTTCCTCTTACCTCCAGCTGCAGCGTGTGCACGCGTGGAGGAGAAAGGGCTGGGGTGCGGGACGCGAGTCTGTCAGGCGTTTGAGCTGTTTTGGAGCGGGCTGGGTTCCAGGGGAGTCGCTCCCATCAGAACTCGCAGGACCCGGGCACGGCGCCGAGGGCACGGGACGGGCGATGCCTCAGCAAAGAGCTTCGCTCCCCGGCTGAGCTTGCGCCGACCTGTAAGGAAGGGTCGGGGCGCTGCGGGGGCGAGGGGGAGCGCGGAGGACTGCGGCCTTGGAGCCGGGGCGGGGGCTGCGGCCTGGCCTCGCAGCCTCTCGGGTGTCACGCCCCGGGCCCGGGCAGCACCAGCGCATCCCCGACCGCCGCCACCGCGCGGAGCCCTCCCGCTCCGGGCACCCCGCTGGGAGCTAACGCGGCGCCCGGGGCCTGCAGCGGCCGCCCCGCTCCTCCCCGCGGGCGGCCCGGCCCCTGCGCCCA
>VZSC01019811.1:3711-31747 GCA_013398225.1 Steatornis caripensis | reverse complement strand
GTCCAGCCGGTTTGGGGTGAAGCACCGCAACCAAGCAGGTCGGGTGCTGTGGGGCTGGGTGCGGGCAGGTGGGGTGGCCAAACCCCGCCTTGAGATGAGGGGGGTGCAATGGGGTGCTGCAAGCCTCCGTCTTAGGGTACCCCCCAAAAAATCAGCCCTTGGGGAGCTGGAGGGGTGCTGCCTCCATCACTGCGTGACCCGGTGACACCAGTCAACTCAAGCCGGTTTCTGGCTGCCAGGTGGCACCCCAGGCACGGGGATGTGGTCAGGGCAAGGGAGGAAGCCGTCACCGCACGTCACTGGTATGGGGAAGCCCTTGCCGCAGCCGGATGGGGCGGGTGGCTGCCGGGAGCCAGGTAGGCGATGGCCATGGGAGCAGAGGCTCCCTGTTGTAGGGCCAAACTGAGGGGTGGGGTGGGAGACCTGACCCCCAGCTTGGCCACGGAGTTGGACCATGGAGCTGCACACCAGTGTGGCAGAGAAGGGAGAGCTGCTGTCTCCTTGGAGCCTGGCATTGGGGCCTGTGTGTCCCTGCAGTGCTGAGTCTTTCATCCTGCTCTTCTTCCCTTGCAGCCTGAAGCGCTCCTGTGCTTGGACCGTGGCAGCATGTCGACAGGTGAGTGCTCCGTCCACCTTGCATCCGTCTCCCCTGCGTCCATCTGCGTTGCATCTGTGCTCTCCGTCCCCCACTGCCTCAATCCCCCCTGCATCCGTCCCCTCAGTCACCCTCCTACATCTGTCCCCCACTGCATCCACCTCCCCTCCATCCCCATATCCCCCTTGTATGCATCCCCTCCATCCCGCCTGCGTCTTTCCCCTCCATCCCTCTTGCATCCATCCCATTTGTCCCTTCCATCCCTTCACTATGTCCTCCTCTTGCCTCTCTCCCTTTTGTCCATCCCTCACGTCCCTCCACCCCGCCACGTGCCCCAAGTCCTCTCGGTCCCTGCCAGCCACTTGGCTCTGTCCCCAGCCCTGGCGATTGCCAGGTGCTGGAGGAGTTGAAATTTCAGCCGGCTGTAATCAGGAGATGGGAAAGCGGCCCCAGAGTGACTTGACTTTATTTTTAGCTCTACCTTCCCCCACAGTGTCGCACCCCAGCATTGCCCTGCCCCATGCCTGGGCCGGATCCTGCAGGTGTTGAGGGACCCTGCGCCTGTGTGCTCAGCAGGGGACAGGGCAGTTACTGCCACCTGCACGTCAGTCACCAGGTCCAGGGAACGATGCTGGGGTTCAGGGACTGACGCGAGTTGCGCCGGGTGCTCAGGGTGGCCATGCCAAGCTGAGCCTGCCGCAGCCCCCCTTAGCCCACCGGGGCGATGAACTGGCCACAGGGATGGATGTGTCTGGTCTCCACCTGCAGTGGAGCCATGGACGGTGACCATCTCCGGGATACCACGTGGCAATGGGATTCCAGCCCCGCAGCCACCATGACATGGGGTGTTTGTGCTCAGCCATGTCCAGCCCAGCTGTCCCGACCTGCCCAGGTGACAAGGACAAGGGGGACACTTTGCCTTTATCCCTGGAGGCCTGGGGTGGGTCCCCTCCATCCCCGGGGATGCCTGCCCTGGATCTTGCCCCCCTGGGGAGACTTCAGTCCCCAACATACTTTCTGGCTTTTGATAATTCTTTTCTTTTTCTCCTCCAGAAAAACTCAAGCACCACAAAATCATCTTCGTGGTGGGTAAGTTGGTGTCTGGGTTCTGCTGCTGGAGGGGTCAAGGCCACAGCGCAGCCCCGTCCCCCCGTGCCTCCATGGCTGCGGGGAGCAGCTGGTGCCCAAGGCTGGGAAGCCAGGTCTGGAGGCTGCGGCTGTGGGACCTCGGCCATCCCCAGGCGCTGTGGGGTGGCTGTGGCTCCAGCCCAGCTCCTCAAGGCCATGGTGGGGTGTGCTGGGACCGGGAGGGCACCTCTGGCCAGGTATGGAGGGGCAGCATCTCTGGTGATGTGACAGTAAACACCTGAAGGGTGATGTCCTGGGTGCTGTTCATGATGATGTCCTGGGTGCTGATGGGGTCATGATACCCTGGGTACCATTGAGACAGTGATGTCCAGGTGCTGATGGAGTGGCGGTGGTGTCCTGGTTGCCATCAGAGTGGTGGTGCCCACGTGCCAGTTGCCAGCAGCCCATGCCGCCCCAAAGGACATGGCATCCCCCAGGCCACCCCAGGAGCCGTTCTCCCCACCCTTCTGGCGCTGGGCTTGGGGACGCTGTCCCACACCTTGCCAGGCTCTGGGGACTCCTGTAGGTCTGTGCTGCTGCTTCCATGTACCCCTCCAGCTTCTTACCCATGGCTTGGGGCACGTGTCGCCCTTGTGTGACTTGCAGGTGGCCCTGGCTCGGGGAAGGGGACCCAGTGTGAGAAGATTGTGCAGAAATATGGCTACACCCACCTCTCCACGGGGGACCTGCTGCGGGCGGAGGTCAGCTCAGGCTCGGAGCGGGGCAAGAAGCTGCAGGCCATCATGGAGAAGGGCGAGCTAGTGCCCCTGGTGAGTCCATGCCAGCCACTGGCTGTGGCACAGTGGGGCATGCGGGCAGGGGTGGCTTTGGGAATACCAGATACCACAGTGATGGTCGGCACGTGGCCCAGGGACAAATCCATCCCTGCCACCTCCGGGGTGGGGTTTGCAGCAGGAACTGGAGGTGCTGGGTGCTGGGGAGGGCTGCATTGTCCCGTGTCAGCCCTGGCAGCTCTGTCTCCCCCTCCCCAGGACACAGTGCTGGACATGCTGCGGGACGCCATGGTGGCCAAAGCGGACGTGTCCAAGGGCTTCCTCATCGACGGCTACCCCCGCGAGGTGAAGCAGGGAGAGGAGTTTGAGAAGAAGGTGAGGGCTGGTGCCATGCCGTGCCATCCCATGCTGTGCCGTGCTACCCACTGTCCCGGCAGCAGCCTGGCCTCCCCATTCTGGTGAAGATCCCATCCGCACAGCGTCTAAACTGGGCACTGTCCCAGCCAACAANGGAGTTTGAGAAGAAGGTGAGGGCTGGTGCCATGCCGTGCCATCCCATGCTGTGCCGTGCTACCCACTGTCCCGGCAGCAGCCTGGCCTCCCCATTCTGGTGAAGATCCCATCCGCACAGCGTCTAAACTGGACACTGTCCCAGCCAACAAGTCCCCCTGCCTGGGGGACAGCCTGCACCCAGGGCGCAGTAGACATCTCTCCAGGGTGTCCTCGGGCTGATAGAGGGTCACAGTGGTGCTGGTGCAATGGTGATGGCAGAGAGCCAGGGCTTGGCCATGGTGTCCCTCTGCCTCCCTTCACATGGGTCTGGGGGCCACCGGGACACCAGACAGTGTCCCGGTGGCCCCCAGACCCATGTGGAGGGAGGCAGAGGACAGTGTGGGGACATCTGTGACCCCCATGTTCACCACCACCATCTCCCCAAAGCAAACCAGACCCATGCTGGCTGAACACGGTGACAACCATGTCCCCTCTGCCCCCAGATTGCGCCACCCACGCTACTGCTCTACGTGGATGCGGGGAAGGAAACGATGGTGAAACGCCTGCTGAAGCGGGGCGAGACCAGCGGGCGGGTGGACGACAATGAGGAGACCATCAAGAAGCGTTTGGAAACCTATTACAAGGCCACTGAGCCTGTCATCGCCTTCTACAACAGCAGAGGAATTGTCCGCCAGGTAAGCAGGGATGTGGCTGATGCTGGCACCCTCCAGCCGCAGCTTGCAGTGCCTGTGGTCCCAGTGGAGGGGAAGTGATGGATGGGGATGATGAGGGAAGGGAGAAGAAATCAAGCCGGAGATTTTTGGGGTGGGCTTGATCCCTCGGAGCCAGCCAGACCCTCCGGTTCCTGACACAGTGACTCCCTCCAAGGATGGCNAGCCCCGCAGCCACCATGACATGGGGTGTTTGTGCTCAGCCATGTCCAGCCCAGCTGTCCCGACCTGCCCAGGTGACAAGGACAAGGGGGACACTTTGCCTTTATCCCTGGAGGCCTGGGGTGGGTCCCCTCCATCCCCGGGGATGCCTGCCCTGGATCTTGCCCCCCTGGGGAGACTTCAGTCCCCAACATACTTTCTGGCTTTTGATAATTCTTTTCTTTTTCTCCTCCAGAAAAACTCAAGCACCACAAAATCATCTTCGTGGTGGGTAAGTTGGTGTCTGGGTTCTGCTGCTGGAGGGGTCAAGGCCACAGCGCAGCCCCGTCCCCCCGTGCCTCCATGGCTGCGGGGAGCAGCTGGTGCCCAAGGCTGGGAAGCCAGGTCTGGAGGCTGCGGCTGTGGGACCTCGGCCATCCCCAGGCGCTGTGGGGTGGCTGTGGCTCCAGCCCAGCTCCTCAAGGCCATGGTGGGGTGTGCTGGGACCGGGAGGGCACCTCTGGCCAGGTATGGAGGGGCAGCATCTCTGGTGATGTGACAGTAAACACCTGAAGGGTGATGTCCTGGGTGCTGTTCATGATGATGTCCTGGGTGCTGATGGGGTCATGATACCCTGGGTACCATTGAGACAGTGAAGTCCAGGTGCTGATGGAGTGGCGGTGGTGTCCTGGTTGCCATCAGAGTGGTGGTGCCCACGTGCCAGTTGCCAGCAGCCCATGCCGCCCCAAAGGACATGGCATCCCCCAGGCCACTCCAGGAGCCGTTCTCCCCACCCTTCTGGCGCTGGGCTTGGGGACGCTGTCCCACACCTTGCCAGGCTCTGGGGACTCCTGTAGGTCTGTGCTGCTGCTTCCATGTACCCCTCCAGCTTCTTACCCATGGCTTGGGGCACGTGTCGCCCTTGTGTGACTTGCAGGTGGCCCTGGCTCGGGGAAGGGGACCCAGTGTGAGAAGATTGTGCAGAAATATGGCTACACCCACCTCTCCACTGGGGACCTGCTGCGGGCGGAGGTCAGCTCAGGCTCGGAGCGGGGCAAGAAGCTGCAGGCCATCATGGAGAAGGGCGAGCTAGTGCCCCTGGTGAGTCCATGCCAGCCACTGGCTGTGGCACAGTGGGGCATGCGGGCAGGGGTGGCTTTGGGAATACCAGATACCACAGTGATGGTCGGCACGTGGCCCAGGGACAAATCCATCCCTGCCACCTCCGGGGTGGGGTTTGCAGCAGGAACTGGAGGTGCTGGGTGCTGGGGAGGGCTGCATTGTCCCGTGTCAGCCCTGGCAGCTCTGTCTCCCCCTCCCCAGGACACAGTGCTGGACATGCTGCGGGACGCCATGGTGGCCAAAGCGGACGTGTCCAAGGGCTTCCTCATCGACGGCTACCCCCGCGAGGTGAAGCAGGGAGAGGAGTTTGAGAAGAAGGTGAGGGCTGGTGCCATGCCGTGCCATCCCATGCTGTGCCGTGCTACCCACTGTCCCGGCAGCAGCCTGGCCTCCCCATTCTGGTGAAGATCCCATCCGCACAGCGTCTAAACTGGACACTGTCCCAGCCAACAAGTCCCCCTGCCTGGGGGACAGCCTGCACCCAGGGCGCAGTAGACATCTCTCCAGGGTGTCCTCGGGCTGATAGAGGGTCACAGTGGTGCTGGTGCAATGGTGATGGCAGAGAGCCAGGGCTTGGCCATGGTGTCCCTCTGCCTCCCTTCACATGGGTCTGGGGGCCACCGGGACACCAGACAGTGTCCCGGTGGCCCCCAGACCCATGTGGAGGGAGGCAGAGGACGGTGTGGGGACATCTGTGACCCCCATGTTCACCACCACCATCTCCCCAAAGCAAACCAGACCCATGCTGGCTGAACACGGTGACAACCATGTCCCCTCTGCCCCCAGATTGCGCCACCCACGCTACTGCTCTACGTGGATGCGGGGAAGGAAACGATGGTGAAACGCCTGCTGAAGCGGGGCGAGACCAGCGGGCGGGTGGACGACAATGAGGAGACCATCAAGAAGCGTTTGGAAACCTATTACAAGGCCACTGAGCCTGTCATCGCCTTCTACAACAGCAGAGGAATTGTCCGCCAGGTAAGCAGGGATGTGGCTGATGCTGGCACCCTCCAGCCGCAGCTTGCAGTGCCTGTGGTCCCAGTGGAGGGGAAGTGATGGATGGGGATGATGAGGGAAGGGAGAAGAAATCAAGCCGGAGATTTTTGGGGTGGGCTTGATCCCTCGGAGCCAGCCAGACCCTCCGGTTCCTGACACAGTGACTCCCTCCAAGGATGGCCCTGCACCCTTTTGCCCTAAATTGGCCCCGATCTCTCTGCCTGTGGCCAAAATCCATCCCAGGAGGAGCTCCGGTTGCACCATGCCTTGGATGACCCCCCAGAGTGACCCCCCAGCTAACCCCTCTGCACCCAGCTGAACGCCGAGGGCTCTGTGGAGGAGGTTTTCCAGCAGGTCTGCTCCCACCTCGACAGCCTGTAGCCAACCCCCCGGCCCCACTCCCCCGCCCCGGCGCGCTCCAGCAGAGACAGCGGAAGCGGCTTTATCCTGTTTTCGTGGACGGAGCCGCGTGGAGGAAATTTCAAGGACATTGTGTTTGGCTCTTTCCCGTCTCTCCTCAGTAAAGTTCACTTTAATGAGCCCAGACTTTATCTTTTTCTTCTGTCTCAGGAAATGAGTTTTTCTTTCCAGAGATTTTTTTTTTTCCTCCCCCCTGTCACCCCCCCCAGCCCCTCTGGAGCTGATTAAGGGCAGGAAGCGGGTGTTTATCCCACCAGGGCAGTGGGATGCTGCGCTCGGAGGAAGGGAGGGAGCATCTCAGCCGCTTGCCCCGGCTTCCCAATCCACGGCCTGGGGGGAGCCTGCAGCCGCATCCTGCAACCAGTCCTGCTCACTCCAATCTCGTGCGCCTTTCTGAACTGCCCTGTGCTCTGGATGTGTGTCCGTGGAGACGTAGGCAGCATCTGAGCCGTGTCCTGCACATGCATCCCTTCCCCCCAGCTCTCCTGCAGGCTGCCAGGGGCTGGGGGTGGCCAGATGCAGACCCCACCGTGGGTCCAGCCATGCTGGGATGGAGATTTCCACCACTTTCATGCCTCGGCATTTCCTTGTTTCTTTTGGCTGTTGGGGTTTTTGGGGGTACGCGGTGGCTGCAATGTGGTGTTTCAGGGTGGCAGAATACCCTGGAGCAGGGTGCTGCCTGCCCTGCCCTGCCTGGGCCCCCATGGCCCCTGGTGCCACCTCTCGGGCCAAGATGCAGCCCTGTCCTCAGGGGCTGAGGGATGGGCTGAGGACACCCAGCTGAGCCCGGACCCTGGGCTGTGTGTCCTTGTGGGCAGGGGACAGGGTGGCAGTCCTCATGGAGGGTGAGTTGCAGGGCCCTGGCAGACAGGCACGTGGAGGTGCTGGTGTGGGGGATGGGGGGCTCCCCAGCACCCACACGACCCTGCAGCTACAGTGGGTCTTGGGGTCAGGGATTACCCAGCCATGATGAGGGCAGGAGGCAGCAGAGCTGCAACCCCAGCAGGGCCCCTGACCACTCGCTTTTGGGCTGCTGGGAGCCAGGCACAGAGGCAGGGGTCTGGGGGGCCACAGGAGGCAGCAGTGCTGAGGGCAACCGAGGCCACGGGGCCGGAGTGGAGGAAGGAAGTGAGCGGGGAAAAAACCAAAAAGCCCCAAGACAAGAACCCAAACCCACCAGCCTCTGACGTCAGCCCTGGGCCCAGGGGTGAAGGAGCCACAGGCAGAGCCCGGGGCACTGCGGGGAGGCAGCCCGACAGGAAGGATGCGGCCATCCGGCCGGGGCTGGGGCCCTGCCAGCGCAGCTGAGCCAGGGCTGGGGCTGGCAGGCGCTTGCCTTGTGCCAGTGGGGATGAGGGATGCTACAGCCTCAGGCTGTGCAGTGGAGCAGGGTGACCCATCTCCCCTGTGCCTCCATCTCTCTTTGGGTGTGCTGTGAGTGTGCCTCAGTTTCCCCAGTTGGTGAGCAGGGCAGAGGGGCTGAGTGGGGGAAATTCCTGCGGTGCCCAGAGAGCCCAGGCACCCTGCCCTCCTCCCAAGCTGGTCCCTGGGTGCTTGGTGATGGGTGATTCCAGCCTCCAGCTGGAAAGCCCAAGGCCACCTGATAAGCTGCGAGGGGGTAAGATGCTGTGCTGGGGCTGAATGGGGTGCATGGGGCTGCACGTGTGGCCACCTCACAGCCACAGCGACCCTCCTGTCTGTCACCCTGCAGCCACCGCCATTCCAGGGTCCATTGCCGAGGGCCTCTTGCTCATCGCCCTGCAGTGTCACTGGGGGAGAGAGGTGCAGGAGGGCCAGGGCTGCCTGTGCTGGGTCCTGGACCCCATCCCTGTCCCCATCCCCGGGTGAGCACCCGTCCCCGCGGTCCCCAGGAGATGGCAGTGCTCTGTCATGGGAGATGTCTGCCGCTCACCCCAGGGTCACGGACATCTCTGGGGACATCCTGCCTCGTGGGGACAGGCCTTGCTGCCTTCCCTGGCGGGTCCCCATGCGGTCTCCCAGCCTGCAGCTGTGACTCGGGATGGAAACCACCCCAGGCACGGGGCTCCCAGCTCCCAGCCCCGCTGTTTGCAGTGGGAGGGCTCTCACCCTGAGCAGCGGCCGCTGGCTCATGTGGGAGGAATGGGGCAGGGGTGCAGAGGTGGCTCCCTGGGTGCCCCCAGCCACCCTGTGGCTCCCACCTCGGCGATGCTTTGCTGTGACCCCCTCACCCAGGCAGCCCTGTCCCGGGGGACCTCTGAACCCCAAATCTGTCTGCCGGGCAGGGATGTCCAGGCAGTTCCCGGCTGTGGCCTGGTCAAGGGTGTGGGCAATGTAGGCAGTGGTGCGGTGGGGCCCTCCATCTGCGCCGTGGCCCCAGAGTGGGCATCCAGGGCCATGGGGCAGTCACCAGCCTGGGACACAGTGACCCGCTGGGGTGCTTGCTAGGGGCAGGGTGGGCTGAATGTTGGGGTGCTGTGGGGCAGCACCCGTCTCCATCCCCTGGGGCAGCCGCCTCCTTGCTGTCCAGGTCGGGCTGTGCTGCCGCAGTGTGCATAGGCGTATTGAGGGGGGAAGGGGGTGACCCCCACCCGACCCTCACCCCTTCGCTCACCAGTGCCAGCCGACGGGGGGTCCCTGGGGACACTGCTCCCCCGGGTGCTCCAGGCGCTTCCAGCGCACCCCTCCGGAGGTGATGCCCCGCACGGCGCTGTGGGGAAACTGAGGCACGGCGCATCCCAAGGGGGTCCCTCTCTCCCTCCCTTCCCTGGTTGCGGGCAGCTGCCGCCGCCCCCCCGCCGCCGGCACGGCCCCGGCGCCGCCAGCGGCATTTCCTCCCGGCGCGGGGCCGCGCCGCCCGCGGACCCTCCTCCTCCTCCTCCTCCTCCTCCTCCGAAGGGAGTCGGTTTCCTGCAGCCGCCGCCGCCCGGCACTCGGCGCTGGCTCCCGGGGAGCGGCCGCAGGCGGACATGGGCCCCCGCGCCGCCCCGCTCCTGCCGCTGCTGCTGGCTCTGCTCGGCCGCCCGGGTGAGTGGGGCTGGGGGGGCACCGGGGACGGGACACCCCGGGATGGGACCTCTGCTCGGGACCTCCGGGACGGCAGCGGCGGCGGGACCCACCGGTGGCTCCATCCCGGAGTGGCCTGGGCTGGGGGTGTCCGGGTCCCCGGGAGGCGGCGGCTCCACGGCGAAGGGGTCCGGGCTGTGCCGGCGCGGGTAGTGTCACCCCTGGGAACTCCCTGGGAGACAAAGTTTTGGGGAGTGGCCCCAGGGGTGGGGAGGGACAACCCCCCCCCAGCCCCGATGGGGACACACAGCACAGCCCGACCGCTTCCCGGGGCCCCCGAAATCCAGGCTGCGTCACCGGGGCTTGGGAGGTGTTGAAAGCAGTGCTGCTGTGCCCCGGCTGAGGCAATGGCGCTTGGGGGGGGTCTGGGGTGGCTTCCGTGGCCTCCCAGTGCCTTCAGTGTCTGGGGTTGACTGGGAGCTGGGGGCGAGGAACTGGAATAACCCCATAAAGCCCCATATGGGCTATGGGGATGGAGCTGGGGGCTCATCCACCTCTGGAGCAGTCGGACAGGGAAGCACCGAAGCCACCCTGGGGTCCCTGCAAAGCCACAGGGGGAGTTTCAAGGAGGGGACATGCCCAGGGACACCCGTGCTGGCTGGACACAGGTAGCTGGGGGACCTGGGGATGCGGCCCACCGGCAGAGGGAAGGGGAACTGGGAAGGCAGCAGGAGCCCAGGGAGGCCAGGGCCAGCAGCACTGCGTGTCCTGACTGGGTCGGTCCCTCCTGGCCACCACAGGAGCCAGTGCCAGTGGGTGCTGCTGGGGCATCCCCACTGCCAGGCTTGGCACCCACTCCCTGCCTACGGTTACCCCTGGTCACTGCCCAGTGAGGCTGTGCCATATGGTCCACATCCCCCGTCGCCGAGCCATACGCTCCCCATCCTGCGCAGACGTACAAAGTTGTGCGGCCTATGTAGCTGTGCGGCACGGTCCCCATCNGGGGAAAAAACCAAAAAGCCCCAAGACAAGAACCCAAACCCACCAGCCTCTGACGTCAGCCCTGGGCCCAGGGGTGAAGGAGCCACAGGCAGAGCCCGGGGCACTGCGGGGAGGCAGCCCGACAGGAAGGATGCGGCCATCCGGCCGGGGCTGGGGCCCTGCCAGCGCAGCTGAGCCAGGGCTGGGGCTGGCAGGCGCTTGCCTTGTGCCAGTGGGGATGAGGGATGCTACAGCCTCAGGCTGTGCAGTGGAGCAGGGTGACCCATCTCCCCTGTGCCTCCATCTCTCTTTGGGTGTGCTGTGAGTGTGCCTCAGTTTCCCCAGTTGGTGAGCAGGGCAGAGGGGCTGAGTGGGGGAAATTCCTGCGGTGCCCAGAGAGCCCAGGCACCCTGCCCTCCTCCCAAGCTGGTCCCTGGGTGCTTGGTGATGGGTGATTCCAGCCTCCAGCTGGAAAGCCCAAGGCCACCTGATAAGCTGCGAGGGGGTAAGATGCTGTGCTGGGGCTGAATGGGGTGCATGGGGCTGCACGTGTGGCCACCTCACAGCCACAGCGACCCTCCTGTCTGTCACCCTGCAGCCACCGCCATTCCAGGGTCCATTGCCGAGGGCCTCTTGCTCATCGCCCTGCAGTGTCACTGGGGGAGAGAGGTGCAGGAGGGCCAGGGCTGCCCGTGCTGGGTCCTGGACCCCATCCCTGTCCCCATCCCCGGGTGAGCACCCGTCCCCGCGGTCCCCAGGAGATGGCAGTGCTCTGTCATGGGAGATGTCTGCCGCTCACCCCAGGGTCACGGACATCTCTGGGGACATCCTGCCTCGTGGGGACAGGCCTTGCTGCCTTCCCTGGCGGGTCCCCATGCGGTCTCCCAGCCTGCAGCTGTGACTCGGGATGGAAACCACCCCAGGCACGGGGCTCCCAGCTCCCAGCCCCGCTGTTTGCAGTGGGAGGGCTCTCACCCTGAGCAGCGGCCGCTGGCTCATGTGGGAGGAATGGGGCAGGGGTGCAGAGGTGGCTCCCTGGGTGCCCCCAGCCACCCTGTGGCTCCCACCTCGGCGATGCTTTGCTGTGACCCCCTCACCCAGGCAGCCCTGTCCCGGGGGACCTCTGAACCCCAAATCTGTCTGCCGGGCAGGGATGTCCAGGCAGTTCCCGGCTGTGGCCTGGTCAAGGGTGTGGGCAATGTAGGCAGTGGTGCGGTGGGGCCCTCCATCTGCGCCGTGGCCCCAGAGTGGGCATCCAGGGCCATGGGGCAGTCACCAGCCTGGGACACAGTGACCCGCTGGGGTGCTTGCTAGGGGCAGGGTGGGCTGAATGTTGGGGTGCTGTGGGGCAGCACCCGTCTCCATCCCCTGGGGCAGCCGCCTCCTTGCTGTCCAGGTCGGGCTGTGCTGCCGCAGTGTGCATAGGCGTATTGAGGGGGNGTGACCCATCTCCCCTGTGCCTCCATCTCTCTTTGGGTGTGCTGTGAGTGTGCCTCAGTTTCCCCAGTTGGTGAGCAGGGCAGAGGGGCTGAGTGGGGGAAATTCCTGCGGTGCCCAGAGAGCCCAGGCACCCTGCCCTCCTCCCAAGCTGGTCCCTGGGTGCTTGGTGATGGGTGATTCCAGCCTCCAGCTGGAAAGCCCAAGGCCACCTGATAAGCTGCGAGGGGGTAAGATGCTGTGCTGGGGCTGAATGGGGTGCATGGGGCTGCACGTGTGGCCACCTCACAGCCACAGCGACCCTCCTGTCTGTCACCCTGCAGCCACCGCCATTCCAGGGTCCATTGCCGAGGGCCTCTTGCTCATCGCCCTGCAGTGTCACTGGGGGAGAGAGGTGCAGGAGGGCCAGGGCTGCCTGTGCTGGGTCCTGGACCCCATCCCTGTCCCCATCCCCGGGTGAGCACCCGTCCCCGCGGTCCCCAGGAGATGGCAGTGCTCTGTCATGGGAGATGTCTGCCGCTCACCCCAGGGTCACGGACATCTCTGGGGACATCCTGCCTCGTGGGGACAGGCCTTGCTGCCTTCCCTGGCGGGTCCCCATGCGGTCTCCCAGCCTGCAGCTGTGACTCGGGATGGAAACCACCCCAGGCACGGGGCTCCCAGCTCCCAGCCCCGCTGTTTGCAGTGGGAGGGCTCTCACCCTGAGCAGCGGCCGCTGGCTCATGTGGGAGGAATGGGGCAGGGGTGCAGAGGTGGCTCCCTGGGTGCCCCCAGCCACCCTGTGGCTCCCACCTCGGCGATGCTTTGCTGTGACCCCCTCACCCAGGCAGCCCTGTCCCGGGGGACCTCTGAACCCCAAATCTGTCTGCCGGGCAGGGATGTCCAGGCAGTTCCCGGCTGTGGCCTGGTCAAGGGTGTGGGCAATGTAGGCAGTGGTGCGGTGGGGCCCTCCATCTGCGCCGTGGCCCCAGAGTGGGCATCCAGGGCCATGGGGCAGTCACCAGCCTGGGACACAGTGACCCGCTGGGGTGCTTGCTAGGGGCAGGGTGGGCTGAATGTTGGGGTGCTGTGGGGCAGCACCCGTCTCCATCCCCTGGGGCAGCCGCCTCCTTGCTGTCCAGGTCGGGCTGTGCTGCCGCAGTGTGCATAGGCGTATTGAGGGGGGAAGGGGGTGACCCCCACCCGACCCTCACCCCTTCGCTCACCAGTGCCAGCCGACGGGGGGTCCCGGGGGACACTGCTCCCCCGGGTGCTCCAGGCGCTTCCAGCGCACCCCTCCGGAGGTGATGCCCCGCACGGCGCTGTGGGGAAACTGAGGCACGGCGCATCCCAAGGGGGTCCCTCTCTCCCTCCCTTCCCTGGTTGCGGGCAGCTGCCGCCGCCCCCCCGCCGCCGGCACGGCCCCGGNAACCACCCCAGGCACGGGGCTCCCAGCTCCCAGCCCCGCTGTTTGCAGTGGGAGGGCTCTCACCCTGAGCAGCGGCCGCTGGCTCATGTGGGAGGAATGGGGCAGGGGTGCAGAGGTGGCTCCCTGGGTGCCCCCAGCCACCCTGTGGCTCCCACCTCGGCGATGCTTTGCTGTGACCCCCTCACCCAGGCAGCCCTGTCCCGGGGGACCTCTGAACCCCAAATCTGTCTGCCGGGCAGGGATGTCCAGGCAGTTCCCGGCTGTGGCCTGGTCAAGGGTGTGGGCAATGTAGGCAGTGGTGCGGTGGGGCCCTCCATCTGCGCCGTGGCCCCAGAGTGGGCATCCAGGGCCATGGGGCAGTCACCAGCCTGGGACACAGTGACCCGCTGGGGTGCTTGCTAGGGGCAGGGTGGGCTGAATGTTGGGGTGCTGTGGGGCAGCACCCGTCTCCATCCCCTGGGGCAGCCGCCTCCTTGCTGTCCAGGTCGGGCTGTGCTGCCGCAGTGTGCATAGGCGTATTGAGGGGGGAAGGGGGTGACCCCCACCCGACCCTCACCCCTTCGCTCACCAGTGCCAGCCGACGGGGGGTCCCTGGGGACACTGCTCCCCCGGGTGCTCCAGGCGCTTCCAGCGCACCCCTCCGGAGGTGATGCCCCGCACGGCGCTGTGGGGAAACTGAGGCACGGCGCATCCCAAGGGGGTCCCTCTCTCCCTCCCTTCCCTGGTTGCGGGCAGCTGCCGCCGCCCCCCCGCCGCCGGCACGGCCCCGGCGCCGCCAGCGGCATTTCCTCCCGGCGCGGGGCCGCGCCGCCCGCGGACCCTCCTCCTCCTCCTCCTCCTCCTCCTCCGAAGGGAGTCGGTTTCCTGCAGCCGCCGCCGCCCGGCACTCGGCGCTGGCTCCCGGGGAGCGGCCGCAGGCGGACATGGGCCCCCGCGCCGCCCCGCTCCTGCCGCTGCTGCTGGCTCTGCTCGGCCGCCCGGGTGAGTGGGGCTGGGGGGGCACCGGGGACGGGACACCCCGGGATGGGACCTCTGCTCGGGACCTCCGGGACGGCAGCGGCGGCGGGACCCACCGGTGGCTCCATCCCGGAGTGGCCTGGGCTGGGGGTGTCCGGGTCCCCGGGAGGCGGCGGCTCCACGGCGAAGGGGTCCGGGCTGTGCCGGCGCGGGTAGTGTCACCCCTGGGAACTCCCTGGGAGACAAAGTTTTGGGGAGTGGCCCCAGGGGTGGGGAGGGACAACCCCCCCCCAGCCCCGATGGGGACACACAGCACAGCCCGACCGCTTCCCGGGGCCCCCGAAATCCAGGCTGCGTCACCGGGGCTTGGGAGGTGTTGAAAGCAGTGCTGCTGTGCCCCGGCTGAGGCAATGGCGCTTGGGGGGGGTCTGGGGTGGCTTCCGTGGCCTCCCAGTGCCTTCAGTGTCTGGGGTTGACTGGGAGCTGGGGGCGAGGAACTGGAATAACCCCATAAAGCCCCATATGGGCTATGGGGATGGAGCTGGGGGCTCATCCACCTCTGGAGCAGTCGGACAGGGAAGCACCGAAGCCACCCTGGGGTCCCTGCAAAGCCACAGGGGGAGTTTCAAGGAGGGGACATGCCCAGGGACACCCGTGCTGGCTGGACACAGGTAGCTGGGGGACCTGGGGATGCGGCCCACCGGCAGAGGGAAGGGGAACTGGGAAGGCAGCAGGAGCCCAGGGAGGCCAGGGCCAGCAGCACTGCGTGTCCTGACTGGGTCGGTCCCTCCTGGCCACCACAGGAGCCAGTGCCAGTGGGTGCTGCTGGGGCATCCCCACTGCCAGGCTTGGCACCCACTCCCTGCCTACGGTTACCCCTGGTCACTGCCCAGTGAGGCTGTGCCATATGGTCCACATCCCCCGTCGCCGAGCCATACGCTCCCCATCCTGCGCAGACGTACAAAGTTGTGCGGCCTATGTAGCTGTGCGGCACGGTCCCCATCCTTCAGCTGCACCATATGGTCTGTGTCCTGTGCAGTTGTGCCATAGACAGCCTGTCCTCCCTATCTGTGTGATGTATACTCCCTATACCACGTAGCTGTGCCATCTGGTCCCCATCCTACACAGCTGTGCAATGTCGTCTCTGTCCTGCACAGCTGTGCCACCCTGTCCGTGGCCTTTGTATTTGTCCCATACAGTGTCCGTGCTATAATGCTGTGCCACACAGTCCCCACAGTAATATGGCTGTGCTGTATAGGCTCAGTCCTGTATGGTCCCCATCCTGAGTAGCCGTGCCATATGGTCCCTGTCCTATTTAGCTGTGCTATATGGTCCCCATCTTGTGTGGTTGTGCTGTATAGTCCCCATACTGTCCCTGTCCTGTGCAGCTGTGTAATGCAGTCCTTGTCTTGACTGTGCTATACACTCCATAGCCTATGTAGCTGTGCTGTATGGTTCCTGTCCTATGTAACTGAGCTATAGAGTCCCTGCCGTACGTGACTGTGCCTGTGTGGTCCCTGCCCCGTGTGACTCTGCCATATAGACCGGGTCCTGTTCNCATAGCCTATGTAGCTGTGCTGTATGGTTCCTGTCCTATGTAACTGAGCTATAGAGTCCCTGCCGTACGTGACTGTGCCTGTGTGGTCCCTGCCCCGTGTGACTCTGCCATATAGACCAGGTCCTGTTCAGCTGTGCTGTACCATCCCAAACCTGTGCAGCTGTGCTGTATGGTCCACATCGTATGTGACTGTGCCATATCATCCCTGTCCTATGTAGCTGTGCCATATGGGCCCCATCCTGAGTAGCTGTGCTATACAGTCCCTGGCCTACGTGGCTGTGCCATATGGTCCCAGTCCGGTCTACCTGTACCACATACACCACGTCCTGTCCAGCTACTGCCTCTTCCCCGCAGGGACCTGTGAGGCTGAGGGTGCCCATGACAGACGCAGTGCTGGGGTGCTTGGGGTGCCCACGGCAGGTGCAGTGCCAAGGGGCTGGGCATGCCCACAGTTGGTGCAGTGCCAGGAAGCCCCACAGACACAGCAGGCTTCCAGAGACAGGGGACTTTGTACCTCTCCCTGACAGGGATCAGCACTGCTCCCTGTGGGGTGAGCACGGTGCTGGGTTGTCTCTTCCCATCCCTGGGGAGAGGCTGCTCAGTGCCTGGCTGATTTCTTAGAGAGGGTCAGGAATGATGTGGCCGGTGTCAGCCCAAAAGCCTGATCCCAATCCGCCCCCGTCATCTGAGCCCCAATGCCACCTCTGCATGGTCCAACAGCCAGCAGTGGTTTGGGGAGGGGGGTGACAGCCTCTGCCTGAGTTTGCAGCACTGGGTCCATCCCCATTCCTGACTCTGGCTGAGACTGACCAGCTCATTATGCAAGTGCTGAGGCGGCACAGCTGGGTGCCAGGATGTTGGAGGGGTGCTGGCTGTCCCTTGTGACATCCTGCACCACTGGAGCCACCCCGGCCCTGCACCCCTGGGTGTTGCTCTCCACCTGGGGCCTTTGATCTGTTCCCAAACACTCAAGAATCGCCCCCTCAGCCCCCAGCCTGCTGAGGACCTAAGGTGGGACCATCCCTGCTTCCTGGTCTCGGCCACACTGGAGCAATGGAGAGGGCGGGCGGCTGGAAAAAAATAAAGTGGATTTTCTTTCTTCCTTTTAATATTTTTTTTTCCCTTTCCTGGAGTACAAAAATAACAGTGCCCTTATCTGATCGCCCCGGCGGCCCAACTGAGCCCCCTTATCTGATCCTGACATAATGCTGGAGCCCGCTGCCTTCCCCAGGGACTGACGGTGCCCGGCTGGCACCACTGCCCCGCATCCCCTCCGCTGGCATCACTGCCCTGCGCCAGGGGTGAGCCCGGCCACGGCCCCTCAGCCCTGCCCCGACCTCCGCACAGGATGCTGCCGGAGGTGTGACAAGCTGCCCGTCCTCTGCCCAGCCATGCCGGGGGCTGCACAGCCGTGCCCGGTGCCGTCGGGGCAGGAGCGGAGGGGAAGAGGGACGCAGCCTGCGGCGCCCAGATAAGCGGCTGTTTATCTTCCTCCCGATGCTGCCGGCCGCATGGCTGCCATGCTGGGGGGGAGGAAGCACTGGACAATAGGTGGGCCCACGGCAGCATCACCGGGGGGGTCTGCACCATGTCCCCACCGCTGTGGCTATGCCACCACAACAGTGAGACATGGACCGGGGACGCTGTGATGAGCACGACATGGCATGGATGGCCCTTTGCCGGCTGCCGCATCCCAAAGCCTCGATGCCCAGAGCATCGCGTCCTCTGGCGCCAGTCGCCATGGGGTGGCGCTGGCATGGGGTCCAGTCACCTCCTGACGCAGTTGCTGGAGCCACCAGGGATGGGAAAGGATGGGATGGGAAGGGACAGAGCTCAGTGGTGCCCACCTCCAAAGCAAACACAGCACCCAAGCACCATGTACCCATGGGGATCCCCCAGCCATGGCTGTGGGGCTCCATCCTGCCCACCTCCCTGCAAGGGGGCACCCATGGGTGCAAGCAGGTCCCCAGAACACCTCTCAGCACAGGGGCCAGCTCGAGGACAGCCCGGCCACAGCAGGTCTGCCCAGGGCAGGGGAAATGGCCAAGGCAAACAAGGATTTACAGGCTCAGGCCTTCAAACGGCTGTTTGCAGTCAGGATTTCCCTTGGCAGCCGCTCGCCGGCCCCGCTCACTCGTGTGCCGCGCGGGGGGTTTGGGACGGGGCGAAGCTCACGCCTCGGCGCCCGCGGAGGATGAGCTTTACGGCCATTTCCATACCTGAGCTTCCCGCTTTCCTGCGGCATGGGGAATGCGGGGGGGCTTCCGCCACCGCCCGAGTGTTCGGGGCGGCCGGGCGCGAGTTTTGGCACACAGCAGTGCCGAGCAGGGACAGCGGATTTTTCCAGCCCGGATCCAAGGGTCATTAACGTGATTGTGCTGGGGGCCAGCAGAGGCAGACGAGCCCCAAGCAAACACATAGCAGATGGTCCCGCCAGCACTGTGCTGGCAGCGGGACCTCAGTGACGCCGTGCTGGAGGTGCAGGGGCAGCACCAAGGCTGGCTTTGCAATGCAGCCCCGTCCAGCGTCGTGTGTCCCCTCGTGTCGTGTCACCCCACGTTCCCTGTCCCCACATTTGCGTGGCAGGGACTGACAGTCGCTTGTTTTCTGTGCAGACACTGGGAGAGCCGAGAGCTGTGACCTGCAGCTTGTGACTGCAGAGCCGCCCATCACCCTGTCCTATGCCACCAGCACCGTGCCGCGGGGCTGCATCAGCAGCAGCTCCATGGACACCAGCCATGAAGTCCACATCCTCAGCATCGAGTGGTCCAAGGTGAGCAGGAGGGGTCCTGGCGTGTCACCGTGGCGCTGTCACCCCAGCACTGTCCCCACCAGGCAGGGTGTCATGACTTGGAACTGTTTCCTCTAACTCAGGCACAGCGAGAGGCCCCAGATTAACCTTTTCCATGGCGCCTTCACTGAGCTTCCCCTCGCAGCACAGCCACGGGTATCTCTGTCTCCAGCGTGGCTTTAAAGTCTTTAGAGGCAACTTCTCTAACAGCCCACGCTGCCTTGGCCGTCCTGGCGCTGAGTGTCCCAGGAGCTCCTGTTTCCCTGGGGAGGTGGCCTGGTCCCGGCTCAGGACCAGAGCAGCGCCACAGGCGCCTGATGGGGACCATGCCAGGGAGGGATGGAGGGATGGCAAGAGGTTTGGGGGAGGGATTCAGGAGGCACATCACTTGAAGGTGGCCAAGCGAGTGGAAACCTGTCCACTAGCATTTGCTCGGCCTGTCGAGGGGCGATAACCGCATTGTGGGTGCTCTGGGCAGCTTTCAGGCGAGGACAGGTGCAGAGCAATGGTGGGGCTGGGGCTGGTTCTGATACTGGCTGGCACTGGGGACGGGCTTTGCATCGGTGCGTGGATTTGCACCAGCACCTGAGTTTGCACCAGCACGTGGGTTTGCGCGGCTGCTGTGTAGGGTGGCATGGCTGCCCTTGTGCTAGCTGGGCCCCAGCAAACCTAGTACTCTATTTTGGCCCGGCTCGGGGCCAGCCGGCGCCACGCTGCCCCCCCCACCGCCACCTCCCAGCTCTTCCACTTCTGCTTTCTGGTGAGGAGGCAGGAGCTGGGCCGGGAGCTGCTGGGGAGGGTGGGTTTTGTGAGGGCCCCACTGTCCCAGCCCCGTGTGACCTGGCCCTGGCACCCTGGCGCATGAGTAAGTGCCAGGGGCCGAGGGTGCCCCGGGTTTGTCACCGGCGGCAGCAGGGGACACACACTGATGTCACGGCTGCGGCACCAAGCCCTGTAGCGCGCGGGGGGAGCCGGGCAGGGACGCGGCTCCACTTATAGAAGAATTACTGGAAGCCGCTTTCTATAAGCAGATCCCCACGATGCAAAAAAAAAAAAAAAAGAAAAAAGAAAAAATAACCTGAAAGGCAGCAGCGGGGCAGCGGTGAGGCTCTCGCCACTCGCGCAGCCGAACAATGGAGTGCCACAAAGCACGAGGCAGGAAAAACAGCCGCCAGCTCCTTCCCGACGCCTGGGGCCACCCGGGGTCCCCGGCCACCCACGCGCGCCACAGGGCCACCACCAGGCCGGGATGCCCATGGCCCCGTCCCGCCAGCCCTGTGCCCAGCACTGGCGGCAGCCTCCAGTCACCTGGTCCCCTGTTGTTTTCCCCTGCCCGCTGCCTGGCTCAGCACTATGCAAGCGGTGATTCAGGTGGCAGTTGCCAAACTTAGTGCCTGGTGTTTCGGCTTCCCGATGCGGATTTCCGGCTAGAGGCTGCCGGGCAGTGCTTGCCACAAGTAGTGGTGTGTGCCACCACTGTGCCCCCGGCATCCCTGCGCACCGGTACGGCCGATCCCAAGCCTGGACAGGCTGCGTGGTGCTGGGATGGGGCTGGGAAACCTACGGGGGGAATGTCCCAATGCCCAGAATGGAGATGCTCCAGTGGCTGGGGTGGGGATGCTCCAGTCCTTGGTGTGGGGACACCCCAGTCCCCAGTGTGAGGATATCCTGGTGCTGGTGTAAGGATGCCTCAGTCCCCAGTGTGGAGACATGCCAGTCTCTGGTGTGGGGATGCCCCATCCCCAGTGGGGTGACACCGTGGTGCCCAGTACAGACATCACCCAGTCCCTGACACAAGAATGCCCCCGGTCCTCAGTACGGGGAGTGCCCTGGACCCCAGTGTGGGGATACCACTGTCCCCAGAGTGAGGATGCCCTCGTCCCTTGCTCAGAGGATTTGAGGAGTGTTTGTCCCCCCAGTGTGTGTACACATCCACGTGGCATCTCTGCATCCCCTGACCAGCCCCCTAAATGCAGCCACAGCTGCCTCCTGTGTGGCTTCTGCTCAGGGCCAGTCCGAGGGCTCTCCCTGCTGCCTCTGGCTCCAGGGGCGGGTGGGGTGGTTGGGTGGCAGCAATTGGGACTCGGTGACCGCGGTGGTGATGCTCTCCCCTTTCCCCCTCTAGGCTTCTGCCTTCCCGCTGAAGGTGTCCATCACGCCACGAGCTGGCGGCTGCACCCGGCCAGCGGTGCTCGTCCTCCTGTGCGCCCGCTGCTCAGCTGCCATCACCTCCCCGTGCCCAGACCTGCTCGTCCGCACCGTGAGTGCTGCAGCCCCATGTCGCGTAGCAAGGCTGGGGCCATCTCTGGAGGTGTTTGTGTGATGTCCCGGGAGCAAACCTGGTCCTCCATCCCTGGAGATGATGCTCACGGTGCCCCAGGGAGGAGGGGATGAGCCTGGCTGCTGCCGGTGGTGCTGAGCACGGGGCTGGCTGGGCAGGGAATGACGCACAGGGCTGGAAAAAGCTCCCGTTTCCTCCAGCCGGAGGGAGGAAGGTCAGGGATGGGGTTTGGCTCCAGCAAGCTGAGCCGGGGTCAGGCGCTTTGTTAGCAAAATAAACCTCCTGCTTTGTTTGCAGCTAATAATAAAGTGGGCTGAGCTCTCCGCGTGCCGCCAGCCGCCCACGCCGCTCCCAGTCCATGGCCCCAAAGATCCCCGTACATCCAGGCTGGGTGACCCCCAGCCATGTTGGAGCCAGGGCTCTGGGCATGCCTGCCTGGCTTAGCTTTACATACGCATCCTCCACACTGGGGAAAAGGCTTTCCATGCTTTCCCCACACCAGCCCAAGACGGGGAGGGAAGCGCCTTGCCCCCCTACTCCGGCTTAGGCTGCTGCTTCCCCTGCAGGACGCCCGACTCAGCCTGGAGACCACTGCGACACTGGGCCCCAAGCCACCTGTGGCCATCAGCGAGGGGCAGCTGCTGGCCTGGGCTCAGGTCACCTACGGGGGCATCACATCCTACAGCGAACTGCGGGATCCCCGTTGGGTCCAGCTGCACCTGGGAGAAGGTGTGTGGGGCTGGGGACTGCAGGGTGGGCAGCGGTGCTCTCCCTGCTCCCGAAGGGTGACAGCCCGGCAGGGCAAAGCACAATCCCGAGGGAGATGCTACGGGGACTGATGCCACTTGGCCCAGAGAATCAGAGCTGGCCCTGAGCATCTCCCTGCTCGCTGAGCCTGGTTTGGCTTTGGTGACCTCCCCACCTCCGCAGACGCCAGCAGCCCCCCAGACTGTGTCCCCCAGGAGCATTTCGACACCACGCCGCACCTTGAGACTGAGGTCTTCTTCCACGGGGTGAAGGGCTGCTCGCGCGGGGATGCCCAGAGCACCAGGGCCGCCCACATCATCCGCCTGCAGCCTGAGCCCAGGTACCGTGTGATGCAGGTGGTGGGACCCCGGGGGGTATGGGGGGGTGGGACAGGCAATGACACAGGCGGTGGCACAGGTGGTGGGACAGGTGGTGGTGGGACACACTTGGAGATGCTCAGGAAGGGACTGAAATGTCTCATAGGCAGAGACCCCCCCATCCCAAGGTGGGCTATCGGATCCGCCGGCACAGGAGGCTGATGCTGGCAGGGGGGTCTCCTGGTTTCGCAGGTCTCCTGTCACAGAGGTGAACCTGTCCCTGAGCTGTCCCGAGAGAGCCATGAGCAACCAGATCCTCATCCTGCAGAGCCGAGCCAACCTTACCTGGTCCCTCTCCGTCAACAACTGCCACATCCAGTTCCTGGTAGGTCTGAGTGGGATGTGTGTATCCCCCCCAATCCCACCAAGGGGGCTGGTGGCATAAGGGGTGGCAGGAGGGCACCTGGCGACATTGGGCATGGGGAGGTGGCAGCCGCCTCGCTGCGAGCCTTCCTAACGGGGATGAACCCAGAAGCTGTTCCTGCCTTGAATGTCCCCAGCTGTCCCATTTCCTGCTCAGCCCCCACCACTGCCCCCCTACTTTCCTATAGGTCTCTGGGAACTATAAGATCGCACCCATCTCCTCGCTGCTGCTCCCTGGGGAGCTCCTGCCCGACACGGAGCAGGGCCTTATTGCCAAAGCCTTTGAGAAGAACTACAGTGTCATCGCCTCCTACTCCACCATCCCCACCAGCACCCGCATCAGCCTGGAGCTCCAGGAGCATGGTGAGGGCACTGGTCCCCGGGGCTGGGCGGGATGGGGAGGTCCCACTGCCCCGCTCAGCCCCCACGTCTCCCCATCCCGCAGAGACGGTCAGGAGGGTGCCCCCAACGCCCACCCCCCCAGCCTCCACCACTGACTCGCTGCCCCACGTGCTGCTGCTCATGCTCCAGCCCTGGAAGTGCACAGATGAAACCATGGAGATCGTCATTGCCAGGTCCCATCTGGAGGTGAGGGGGCGGGGGGGGGTGGTGTGACCCTGCCACCCACCGGCATCACCCGGGGTGGGGTGTCACAACTTGCTCCAGATGCTCAGCGTGGGTGGCATGGGGACATCCCCAGTCGGTGGGTGACCACTGGGTGCTTTTCTCCCAGCCCATCAAGGACGTGGTGAACATCACCCTGCGGGACATCAGCTGCCAGGCAGAGAAAAACGCCACTCACTTCATGCTGAGAACCCCACTCAGCCACTGCGGCACCTCGCTGGAGGGCAGGGGCCATGCCAACAACGAGGTGAGGGAGGGGCTGGCCGAGGTGCTGCCCCCAGCCCCACTGATGCCCAGTGGGGGCTTCTCTATTGGGACCTCCTTGCTTTATCACGGCTGGAAACATCCTGCTGCAGCCCAGGGCTGAGCCCTGCCGCTGCACCAGGGTGCTAGTGGAGATGGGGATGGTGTAAGTAGAATGCCCAGGTGGGGTGGGACACCCGCTCCATCCCATCTCAGGGCGGGATCCTTCTATCCCATCCCAGGGTGGGACCATCCCATCACGGTGGGGACAATAGACCCCAGCAGTGGGGTCCACTTGGCTGACACAACCTTCCCCACCTTCTCACAGCTCATCCTCAACCTGGCCAAGGGTGCAGCGCTCCGGAGTGTGCGGGTAAGAGCCGGGTTTCCTGGTGGGTCCAGGGCAGGACTGTGGGAGGAGGGTGCCAGTGCCACCACTGGGTGCCAAGCGTGGCCTCAGCACTGTCCCCACTCGCAGGTGGCCTTCCAGTGCAAGATCCCACGAGAGCTATTCCTGCGCCTCTTCCCCACCGCCGCCTTCGAGGTGCCACAGACAGAGCTGGAGATCAACAAGGAAGCCTTTGTGCAGGTACCACCTCCGGCTCAGCGCCAGGGCTGGGCAGGGGTCCGGCTGTACCTGGGCCGGTGTCCCTGACCACACGTCCCCCCGTCCCGTGGCAGGCGTCCATGCGGTGGGAGGACCACCCGGCCGACCTGCAGCTGAAGGAGTGCTGGCTGGCAGCACCGGGGCGGGAGCCGGTGCTGCTGGTGCAGGGTGGGGAGGCGCGCAGTGCGGGGGTGGCCATGCTGGAGGGCCCCCCCAGCAGCCGCGGGAGGAAGGTCTGGCGCTTCCGCTTCACCTACGTTGTCCCCGAGGGTGGTCGCATCCCCTTCTCCGCCACCCTGAAGTGCAAGGCCGGCTTGCAGGTCAGTGTGAGTAACCCCCCCACCCCATGATGCCACCATGCTGGTCTCCACCATTGGTGGTGACAGACCAGCAGGTTTGTCCCCAACTGCTGGGCTCCGTCACCTGCCTGGGAGCAGCATCCCCAGTCCCTGAAGAGCCTGGGGGTGCAGGAGGGGATGGGGGTCTCCCCCACTCTCACCTCAACCTCCATCTCTGCAGAACAACACTATCTTCGAGAAGGTCCTGGAGGTGACGGTGAAGGATGGCTGGCGGCCGCCTAACAGTGAGTTTGGGGCAGGGAGGGGGCCGGGGTGGGAACAGAGGTGGGAAAAGCACCCCGCAGCGGTGCTGATGGCCTCCTCCTCCCACAGACCGCGGGCTGGGGCTGGCTGCCGTCCTGGGTATCACCTTCGGCGCATTCCTCATTGGGGCGCTCCTCACTGCCGGGCTCTGGTACATCTACTCGCACACCCGTGAGTATCCACCACCCCCGGGGCTCCCTGCAGCAGGATGGGGGGGCCACACATTTGTCCCCTGCTGGGTTGCCCATGTGCTCCCCTGGCCCAAAGCCACCTGGCCGAGGTCCCTGGGTGAGCAAGGGACCAGGCTGCTGTGTTGCCACCATCCATATGGCTCTCCTGGCAGTGCCACAGGAGAATGACCCTGCTTGGGGTGGTCACAGTTCCTCAGGTTCCCACCCACTACCCTGGGGTCCCCCCTGCCACCTGCCCTCCCTCCTGCTCCCGGTGCCACCAGGTACTGTGCGCCCGTCTCCATCCCAAGGGCTCGGGGCAGCCGGGGAGTGATCAGGGAGGGTTCATGGGTGTGGGCTGGAAGGTCCTGTGGGGATGAGCCACGGCCACCGCCAGCCGCCCTGAGTCTGGTTTCCCCTTGGTGTTTCTCCCCCCGGCCCCGTGGCGGGCGGCGTGAGCCAGGTCCCATCTCCAAACTGCAGCCGGTTTCCAGCACAGCACCAGCCTCGGAGAGCAGCAGCACCAACCACAGCATCGGCAGCACCCAGAGCACCCCGTGCTCCACCAGCAGCATGGCCTGACCACCCCGGCCCCCCCCGAGCCCACCCAGGCCCTGGCCACTGGACTTGGGGACCCACCCCGGCCCCATTAAGCTGGTGTTTTGCCCCAAATCTCAGGCCGAGCCCGGAGGGGGCCTCCGTTACTCATTCAGTGAATGCTTTGGCCCCCCAAGGGCAGCCCATGCTGGAGGGTGCACCCTGCAACCCCCACCCCGAGGTCCCCCGCTGCCGAATGCACGGGGGAGGCAGAGAGAGCAGCTATTGCCAAAGCCCCCCCTCAGGCACCCCATCAAATGGGAGCAGGGGGACCAAAGGTGGGTGCCCCTAGGACGTGCCCCATCACTTGGGGCGACTCCCGCGCCCCTCCCACACTCCCCCAAGGTGGCAGTGGGCACCAGTGGGAGCAGCAAGAGGTTTATTGGGGCGGGGGGGTGTGGGGTTGCTGCCCTCCCACAGGGTGATGGGCAGAACCTCCCCCCCCGCACCCCGTCCAAGTTACAAACTCTTATTAATAATAATAAAAATCTCCCCTATGTTAAATTAGTCGCGCCCTGATGCCGAGCCTCGCCACGGCTTGAGGCTCCCACCTACCACCCCCCCAAGCCTGCCCACATCCCTGGGCGCCGGGACCCTGGGGCAGCCTGGGGCAGCCCCCGCAGAGCCCGGGGGCCCCCCCAGTCTGTCTCACCCAGGCAGGCTGGGGCCCAAGAGCATTCCCCCCACCCTCCCCCCCATGGCCAGTGTCCCCAGGGGGAGCACAGGCAAAAGGCACTGGGGTGAAAACGGTCGAGTCGGGATGAGGTTGGGGGTCCCGCTTCCCCCCCGCTTCTACCTCCGAGCATCACCAGGGGCAGAACCGGCGCTTCAAGTAAAAAGAAGTGCAAAGCCCCATCTCCCCCTCCCGTTACTGGGAGAGCGTGGGGTCGAGCAGCCGGAGGACCCCCCCCACCAAGTGCAGGCTGCCGGTGACCAGGACGCGGACGGCAGCTGCCTCCCGCAGCAGCACGGCCCCGCTGCTGGCAGCAGGGTGGGGGTGAGCCCCCGTGGCGGTGGGCGCTGCCAGCAGGGGGTCCCGGCCCTGCGCCACCCACCGCAGCGCCTGGGCCAGGCAGGGGAAGACGAGCGCTGGGGAATTGAGGGGTCGCGGGGCCGGGGGGACCAGGAGCAGGGTCCCTCGGGTGGGGGCTGGCCGCAGCAGCCCCTCTGCCCGCAGTGGGGCTGGGAGCCAGGGGTCCTGCCCCGCTTTCTCCTCCAGCAGCCGGGTCCACGTCCGCTGGTTCTCCAGGCAGCGGGTCAGGGCGTTCTCCAGCGTCACGTTGAAGTTTTGCTGGTCTGAGGGATAGGGATGAGGGTTAGGGATTAGGGGGGGCTGGGGAGGGGTCAGGGATTAGGGGGGGCCGGGGAGGACCCCGGCTCCCCGGCACTCACCTGCGTTGCTGGCCACTGACACCTCTGTGAAGTTTGGGCAGAAGACAGNCTGGCCAAGGGCCCAGCGCGGCAACCCCTGAGCCTGGTGACATGGCTGGGGGTGGTCCCCGCACGGCCATACTGCACCTTGGATCATGGCATCAGTAGGTTGAAACGCCGGCGCCAGTGGCACCGGCCTCCCTGCCAGCTCGGCACCTGGCAGCACCTCCTTCAGCTCCCCAAGACCTGGGGGGACGGGCACCCTGCTGAGACTCTGTGGGCCACAGTGGGGTCCGACCCCTCCATCCCTGTGCCCCTGCCTTACCCCGGCAGCCACGGCGCTGCAGCCAGGTCCGTGCCAGCTGCAAGGCCAGGGCGGCATTGGAGCGCTGGTGGGCACCCGCCAGCCCCAGCTCCAGCGCCTGGCAGCCCCCCTCGAAGGTGTCCAGCTCCGGGCAGAGGTAGAGGGGACACTGCGGGGAGAGGAGGTTGAGCCCCCCGCCATGGCGTACCCCCCATCCACGCCCCAGCCACCCAACTCACCTCCCGCTCCTGGGCTCGGTCCCTCAGCACCTCCAGCGGCCGGTCTGGCTGTGCCACGGTGAATGCTGGCACGCCAGGCTGCGAAGGTTAGAGGTGCTCAGGGCCACAGGAGAGCACACCCCAAAACCACGAGCTGGGACAGGACCAGGTCTCCCTACCTTAAAAATGCCCCCCTTCTGCCAAGCGATCTTCTCCATGGTGTCCCCCAGGATGCTGGTGTGGTCGATGCCCAGAGAGGAGACCCCACACACCACCGGCGCCCTGGGGATGCAGCGTGGCAGTGTCCTGGCTGTTCCCCCGGCACAAGAACATCAGGTCCCGGCAGCCCTGTGGACAGGCTCGGCCCTCCTGGCTCCTACCTGATGATGTTGGTGCAGTCATAGGCGCCACCGATGCCAACCTCCACCACCGCCAGGTCCACCTGGGGACATGAGGACACCAAAGTTGTCACACAGCCACCAGCAGCACATGTCCTCATAGACACGGGTGGGGCCAGGTCCCTGCCACCACCCTTCTAAACCTGTGCCCGAACATCCACCCTGCTCACGGAGGGACATCCATCCGCCACAGTGTCCCCCAGCTAAGGCCATGAAGCCTGATCACGGCCAGCTCTGCCCTGAGCTGGGGCTGGACCCCCCTGCTCCGAGGGGTCACCCTGATGATCCCCCTGCCAGCTGGAGGCCACCACCACCTACCTTCTCCTGCAGGAAGACGTGGAAGGCCATGATGGTGAGGAAACGGAAGTACGCTGGCATGCTGGCGTGTGCTGGGTCCTGCCGGGCAGAGCGGGCATGAGGGGACAGCATGGGGTGTCCCCAACCAATGCTGCAGCACATGGCCCTGGGGGGGTTCCCCGAGGGAGGGAGCCCGCTCTGCAAGCCCCTGTCGCCCCCACCTTGGTCTCTTCCAGGCGGTTGTAGACGAGCCAGAAGTACTTGCTGAAGAGCTCCTTGCTGATGGGCTGCCCGTTGATGCGGATCCGCTCGCGTACCTGCACGAGATGAGGGGAGCTGGGGGGGGGGGGCAGAGCAGGGG
>VZSC01019810.1:2146-23125 GCA_013398225.1 Steatornis caripensis | reverse complement strand
CCCCCCCCCCCCCCAAAAAATACTAAATGAATTACAAAATGTCTTCATAACGTGAAATTATTTAGCCTGTTAAAGTAGTAAAACCAGCTTTATTGTATCATTAATAGTCAGAAATGTTCAGTCAGCACAGCTGAAAAAAACGTAAACGAAATATGTCAAGGATACGTTGCTTTCTGCTCTCGCTATTTTTTCAATGTCTTATTTCATGGTAGATAGGTGAAAAATCTTTTTACCCGACTTAGTGAGAGGCTCATTTACTCATGCAAATTTAAAACCAAGTGTCATAATACAATGAAATTATAAAAACATATCAAAAAGAAGTTAGCGAGTCACTAAATTTAGCTCCTAATGGAGTTCAACCTGTCTTATACAGCTGTATGTTAATGGGAAGAGCTACGGCGCTCTGTAAACATCAGAGCGCAGCTCCGAAACCATCGCACGTGCACGGGGTTTCTGGAGGAAGCCCTTCAGGTTTACAGTCTTCCGCGCCTGGATCTAAGGGAAACTCGAACTTTGATCCCAGCCAAGGTTACGAGTACGCCTAGCGTAAAATAAATTGAAATGCATCGCGATGATCTCCGCGCAAGCGCTGGGTTCCGTGGAGCCGCTTTGCAAACTCCGGTACCAGCGCAGACCTGGGATGATTTGCAGGGTAGATACTTCACGTGCGTAGGGATTTTCTAAATCCGTACAAAATATTTCGGCTGACATGGTGAAGCGCTGACTTTGTGGGCTGGAAGATACTTAAGGGCTTCGCTCTGAATCCGGGTAGATCCAAGTAACAAAGGAAAACCGATGCATCTGAAATAACGGCAGCAAACCACGCGCCGAGGCAGGAGCAGGATCCCGCGTTACAACTTGCTATTTTTATTTTTACGTGCTGATAGTCCGAGGACAGCACCGACACGGCGTCTTTACTCTCACAAACAGCCCCTTATTCCAGGAGTAAGCCAAGAAGATGAAAGGGTTAGAAGAAAAGGAAAAGGGAGGGCCGAGGCTAAGATACGACCAGTCCATCTGGCAGACCAACACCCATCAAAACCAAAGCACCAGCGAGGTACAGTGGGAAAAAGACGCCTCTGCAGGGAAATCGGCTTAAGACACAGGGAAGCAATTCCTCCAAGATGCTAACGACCTTACCCCTGACCACCAGCCTGGGCTCAGGTTTGGGTGCCAGCCACGGGACCCCCTCCGGTTCACCGACGGGGCGGCTGCAGCAATACCTCCCCGCGCAACCCCTCCACCGGCTGCCACCCGCTCGACCGCAGCCGAAGCGTGAAGCTGGGGCCCAACGCCCCGCAAAAGGAAGAGACAAAGGGTTCCCGTGCTTGCCGGCCCGGCAGAATATCCTGAAAACGAGACCCTGTAACAAGAAGAGGTAAGGGAACTAATGGAAAAACATCAAATCGTATTAAAGACTGCATTAAAGGCTTACAGCGTAGTCTCCAGACAAGTCCATGGATATTCCTGAACCCTTACGGATCCACAGGTCAAACCGGAAACAAAACCCATCAAGTTCAGAAAACACCACCTGTTGCGAGACAAAAAAACCCGCCCCGTCCCTACGCACAGGTACATATAGAGACCTCTCCACATGAGAAAAAAGATCTGCCGCAGAGCCATACTGTAACCAGCCTGTCCCCGCGCTGTAAAACACAAAGGCTCGTACAAGGAATTAGGGAGATTCATTAATTTGAGAGATTCGGCACCCTTCTCGGCGGCGTGCGACACGGCACTTCTTGCTCCCTCAGATTGCCACAGTTCTCAATTTTATTTTTATCCTGAGTTAGAGATGAATCAGGATTTGCAGAAGACAAAACAACACGCTGTAATCATCCAGCGTGCCAATTAAAACTAAAAGATACCCTGGAAATTAAAATTAAATGCCATATCTATGAAAAGAAACAGACAGCTTCCTCAGAAACAACAAAAAAGCCCGTATTATAGGAACACGACGGTGGCAGCCCAAAATCCTATCCGAAGCAGTTATATAACTTACTACCACCCTTCACATCTGCATACGGTAGATCTTCATCAAATTGTGTATGTTTTTGCACATTTATCATCAAGATTTATTGAAGTTGATGCCATAAATTTCATTTAGTTGTTCACCGCTGCCATTTGTTTCCAAGGCAACAAATGCACTTTGCCCAAGCCGCACAGTAAATCATGATTGTTCGGAATTTGGGGGTCCCTGCCCCTCGTGCTGCACAACGGCTGCATCTCCCATCACAAACAACAGCACCGGCTCGGCGGCAGCAATAATTAGCAGCAGATTTGGAAGGCATTTATGAAAAAAAAAAAAAAAATAATCCATGCTATGGAAGGAAAACGCAAAACTAGGCAGGCGGACAGTGGGCTGCCGGCAGGAAGGTAGGATTCATGCAAAGCCCCCTCTCCTAGCTCATTTACACCTCGGACGGCTGGAGGTTGAGAAATCCATTCGCAGGTTCAGGAGGAGTCGGAAGGCTCTTTCTGCAAAAAAATGACGATACGAAAGTCGTCTTCTCGCCGCAGTCGTTGCGAAAGGGACAACTACAACAGCAAGGGAAACGGAAAAGCGGGGGACTTGCAAACACCGCACACGCGCCTGGATCTCGCCTGCGGGCAGCGTCCGATGGCTCTGCCTCCGCGGGCACGGGGAGCAAGAGCCCGAGGCACAGAAAACTTGCAGTCAACTTTGGAAGAGTTCGGCCTGGGATAGGAAAAACTCTCCGTCTAAATCGTGATAGCGCAGCGCCGTTATTTCGGTTTTCAGCAGCTGAACTGCAGGAGGCGGACAACTCCAAGGGCTAACTTGGAGACACCGTTATTGCCAAATTTTGTGCTGCTCGAAAAGCGGCATCAACGCCGTCCCATCCATGCCAACACGTCGGCGTTGAAAACGCTCAGGAGTCACCCGAACGCCGCACCTCTCCCTCTGCACCGCGGACCTGCAGCGTGAGCTGTACCAACGACCCACCGTGTCCCACGCAGGATCACTAAAGCGCCTTTTAAATAAGGGGTAGTGAAAGAAGAGACCACAACTGCAGGAAGGCAAAAAATGAAACGCAAGAGACCGAGCTAAAACATGCTCTGCGCTCCCGGAGACGGCTCCGGGGAAAGGCCTCGTGCAAAAAGCCACTACTTCAGCATTTCTAAAAACAAAACCAATGTCGTACGCGATGCTGATATTTTAATGGGACACGATGTTTTTTGAAAGACAACGGAGTTATTTTTGTTTATCTGTCACAAGCGAATACCCGTGACTGCATAAACCGCCGTGTAAGAGGCAGGTGACGAACTCAGCGCACCGGTGCTGGCCAGTACAGACCGAACGGGAAACTTTACGGTGTGACTCAGGGAAACCCCCGCTCAGCTTCCAAACCCAGCCACGTGAGCGTCGTGTAACTGCAGCGACCGCAGAGGAGCCGGCCCCAGTCACCCAGTGCACAGCAAGCTGCAATCCCTTCCCTTTTCCCCTTTATTTATAAAAAAATCGCTCTCAAACCCTCTTTGTTGGATAGCACGTCCCCTTGGATTCACACGTTATTCGCAGAGCGATCAACAAAGACAGCACCCTCAGTGACAAAAGACACTAGTTTTGCCGCTTTCAGCCTCAGAAACGTTCCAAGATTGTTTGCTTTGTAAGCGCGAGTCCGCGTTTAAGAGGAATAAAGAATTCGCTATAGCGGGCTGGATCAATGATGCAGCAAGCCAAGCATGCGACCTCCAGCAGGGTGGCTGGGTCCAGCGCTCCTGGAAACAATAAAATAACCTTCCGCTGCNGTTCCAAGATTGTTTGCTTTGTAAGCGCGAGTCCGCGTTTAAGAGGAATAAAGAATTCGCTATAGCGGGCTGGATCAATGATGCAGCAAGCCAAGCATGCGACCTCCAGCAGGGTGGCTGGGTCCAGCGCTCCTGGAAACAATAAAACAACCTTCCGCTGCTCCTGATCCACTCCACAACGCAGGAAACGGGGGGGAAAAATTTACTGCTGACCTCTGATGCGACGAGCTACCTCCTTCAGCTGTATGAACTGATTGTTCTTATTAACATTATTGTTATCGGGCTTATTCACCCCCTTCATTGCAACGAGCGGCATCCGAGAGGCAAACCTGGCTTTCATTGCCATGACGCTGGTACGACGGAAGGAGGATAGGTGGAAATGAGAGAGCATCGCCTCCAGTTCGGTAGCAGGGAAGAAGAGCCCTCTCGCTGTCACGTTACAAAGATGGAGCACGGCAGCAACGCGCCGGTCAGCAGCTACGGGCCAGACAGCGCCCACCATCACGGGCAGGGATGCTACCTGGGGTTAACAACAGCCTCTAAACACGATCTCATTTCTCCGATAGCAGCAAACGAAATCCACCCTGCAAACACCATCATCTCTAACAAGAGGCAAAGGTACCATGGCGCTGCTCATCAGGCACCCAAGTGACAAACTGCACTAACCAGCCCAACTAGAGGAGCGCTCCGGTGCTTCAGCCTCACCCCTTCGCTCAGGACTGCGGTCTCCGCTGCTTACGTGAGCGGGGAAGAAACGACACGTTCCAACGGCAGCTTCTTGTTTTACACTACGATAAATGAGAAGCAACGCAGAGGTCGCGGTGGACAAATCGCCCTCTTCTTTCAGGAACAGCGTCGGCAACGTACGGCGCTGCGCTCGGGCCACGGCTGGAGAACATCCCCGCACCGCTGAAAACATCTAATACAAGAATATTCTCCAGCCAGCAGCACTAAAGCAGGGAGAGGGTATAAACAGCCTTTGAGGAGGATGTATAAATAGCTATAGGTAACGTTTGTACGCTACAGAAATCCTCCGTTTTTGGCCCAGCCTTGCAAGCAGGAGTTTACTTCCCCAGCGCTTCGCTCGTGCTTCGGAGACCGGCTTCCCCTTCCCTCCCAGCCGGACGCTGGGGAGAGGGCAGGGACTCCTCCGAACGCCCTAGTACACCCTCGGAAGAATGGCAGGCGAGTGAATGTCCCTTGCCAGCTGTTTAGAAGACATCCTGTCACTGCTCATGGGCCCAAAAATGGGGTATCTTGGGCTAGATCCCTCGGGGCGTTACAGGCCCGGGGCGGCTAGGGGCTGGAGGGGGGTTGCGATTTAATATGTCTTCCTCAGACATAAAACCCAAGCGACTACGCGCACGCACATCTCACATTCGCTCGCTCTCTCTCTCTCTCTCTCTCTCTCCGCAATAAATACTATCTGCCCTCTGAAGTAAGAATCGTGAGCCGCCAGCCTCCGAGCTGGGTGAAAACACATCGAGGAGCGCAGCCGGCGCGTGTGCATGTGACACAGGCATCTGCATATCACGCCACCCCTCTGCCTCCCTCCCTCCCTCCCGCTCGCCGGGTCCATTCTTACCAGCCAGCAGAGGATAAAAAGGCTCTTAAAAAGACCTAATTTTCCTCCCCGGCTATTTGTCGGCAATGCAGCCCACAGGTTCGCGCCGCCAAAGGAGCGCTCCCCGCTCCCAGAGGCAATTTCACACGGCGACAGACTCGGCTCGGCACGGCTGTCCCCTCTCCTCTGCCGCAGTATCAGCATCCCCAGAGATGCTCCAGCCCAGCCCCATCGCTCTCAACGTTTCCCCCCTGCTTCTCCCCCGCTCAAAGAGGTGTCCTGGCACATGCGTTCAGCCGCAATCTCGCCTCGCATCCCTCTAAAAATCCCTAACGAGGGCACGGCAAGGCCACGGAGAGAGCGACTCCCTCCCGCGCCGCCTCCCCCCCCCCTTCCCCGGCGCGCTGGGAAGCGGGGCTGCCGAACAAGGCTCGGCGATGAGCGCTGGCAAAGCTCGCTTACCACCCGGTGAGCAGCTCCCCGTGGCGTGCAGGTGGCTCCTTTGATTCCTGATTATTTGTCAGCCTTGCTTCTGGCTGGCGCGGTGCCTAGGCCAAACTTTGCAGCGAGGGGGTCGCCCCACCGAACGGCCTCTCCAAATGGTCTCTCAAGAGCTTGCGCGCCCGCAGAAAGGGAACGTGCAGCCTGCGCCTGCAGGCACGGCCGCGCCCCGGATTGCCCGGCAGTGGATGGGACCCGCAGCCCTAACTGCCTTTCCAGCGAGCGGCCCTCACCAGCGTTTATCAAACGACGCCCCTCGCACGGCANTCGCCTCGCATCCCTCTAAAAATCCCTAACGAGGGCACGGCAAGGCCACGGAGAGAGCGACTCCCTCCCGCGCCGCCTCCCCCCCCCCTTCCCCGGCGCGCTGGGAAGCGGGGCTGCCGAACAAGGCTCGGCGATGAGCGCTGGCAAAGCTCGCTTACCACCCGGTGAGCAGCTCCCCGTGGCGTGCAGGTGGCTCCTTTGATTCCTGATTATTTGTCAGCCTTGCTTCTGGCTGGCGCGGTGCCTAGGCCAAACTTTGCAGCGAGGGGGTCGCCCCACCGAACGGCCTCTCCAAATGGTCTCTCAAGAGCTTGCGCGCCCGCAGAAAGGGAACGTGCAGCCTGCGCCTGCAGGCACGGCCGCGCCCCGGATTGCCCGGCAGTGGATGGGACCCGCAGCCCTAACTGCCTTTCCAGCGAGCGGCCCTCACCAGCGTTTATCAAACGACGCCCGTCGCACGGCAAGGAAAGCACGTGAGGGCTTCAGACTGGAGCTAGTCGAAAAATTCCCATTGAAAAAACTTGCATTGAAAACCACTAATTCATCAAGGCCAAAACGTCGCACGGGGAGAACGCCACTTTTAGAAGAAATCTCACCAGGGATGTCTTGTAAACCCAAGACACCCCGAGCACCTCACGGCATCATCTCCCAGTCCGGGAGACCGGGGTCCAAGTCCCCGCGTGCCCGGCTCCAAGCCAGCACCGTCTCCCACACCGCTCCAGGGGCAAAGCGCAGCGAGCAAAACCAGTGGAGCGAAACAATCCGAGGGCGCTCAGCGCCGAAAAAAAGCGCAAGCGTACGGACAAGCCACTACGGAGCAGCAAGCCGCCGTGTCAAATCCGCACCTACACGGGCAGGTAACAGCAGCTACGCCGGTCCCGTGCTCCCAAACGCAAAAAGCTGGGGAGCGTAAGACTCCACTGGGGAATTTCAGCCTCCTCCGCCTCACCGTAGAGTCAGCTGGTTAGTTTGGCCTTTTTTCACTTTGCGCGAATCCTGCTTTAATTCCCGTAGCGTTTTGGGCACACGTGTTTCCGAATCCCGGTCTGGCCCTTCTGCTGAGGCTCCGTGCGCGCAAGAGGAGCTGAAGCTCCGTGCGTCTATACACAGCGAGGACTATTCATATTTGTGGGAGAATGAAGGAGCTAATTCAGGGCTTTGGTGAGATGAAAGGAAAAACCTTAATTAAAATAAGTTTTAAAACCCATCAAGATTTTTTTTTTTTTTATCTTATTCAGATTAGCAGCCATCCTGAGATTACACTCTGAATCTAAATGTACTGCTTCTCTTCAGACGTTGTGGGCTTTGCGCACAAAGCCCTTAAGACATCAAAACCCATGCCAACCTAATAAAATAAAAATGAGAGAAAAGCACGTCTGACAGCAACTCAAATTACACGGACTTCCTCAAAGAATGCCCTTAGTTTGTAAAAAACTTCCTTCCCCCCATCCCAGCTCCGAACGAGCGCTCCTGGAAGCAAACGACTATGACGGCAGGGTCGAAGCACGAGAAAGCTGCCAGCGAAAGGGCTGGTTCGCACACGGTTTGCAGGACGAGGCCGTAACCCTGCAAATTCTCCGGAGCAGGCAGACCCTGAGAGGAGCACCTTCACTGAGCAACTCTGACCACCCCGTGCTGGGCTCCAGGCACAAGTCCTCATCCTCGGCTTAGGGAACCTCGTCCCGGGGCAAAAGTAGGGGTGGCACAAGGATACGTTTCCGCGGCACGATGATTTTTGACGAAAATTCCCAACTAAGAGCCGGTGAAGCTCTTTGCGCGTTCGCAACACCCCCGTTCATCCCGACAGATAGGGAGTAATGAGGGATCAACGGCGCATGGTAAACGCAATTTATCATCACAGCTCCCCAACCCATGACTTCGCTTTCTCTGCTGCCGTACGTAAATTCCTCCAGGCATCCACCAGCACCTTCTGCAAAGAGTTTTCTGAGCAACATCTGAACAGTTACAGCAAGGCAAACACGTTTTTACAACAAAGAGCAAGCACGGAGAGGGAGAGCCTTCTTGCTGTAGTTCCAACTAAAAAAATTACATTAACCACAAGGAAAACCCTTCCTGCTTGGAGGCTCCTCCAGTAACACCCGTCCGTACCTTCTAGCGAACTAACCGCCCCGCCGCACGGCCCTGGAGTATGGAACAGGATTTGTGGACCGCTCGCTGCGAACGCAGCCCTTCCAGCCGTGCCTTCGGGGCTGCGCGGCTGACGCAGCCTGGTTTGCCGCGACGTGCAGCGAGGCAGGGAGGAGGAAACGCAGCGTTTCGAGCAAACCCTGCCGCCTGACAGGTGTTTGTTCTCCGCTCCCGCCCCGTAGCAGTCCAAGCGAGTGCGTTATGTGTGTTGCGTGCCAGGTACCGTTAGTTTGATACCGAGTTTGCTTTAAGAAAAAGAAGAAGCGAATCGATTTCTTGGGAGGATAAACTTTCAGCTAAAGGGAAAAACTACAATTACACTTTCCAGCCATGAAAAGTAAATCAGATGGTGCTGAAATCCCAGCAGAAAACACAGATTAATTAAAGTCTGCACTTTCTAAATCTGTTATTCAACTAAACACAGCTGTTAAAAAAATGATGCCTTTGCTGTAATTTTCACGTACATTCATACTGCTGAAATACAGCGAAAAACATTATTAAGTGCGTTCAATTAGCCGCTGAAGTCGTACAGGAAAAGAAAGCACGCATATACGTTTAATTATGACAAGGATTGTTTTACTTAAAAGGAGAAATCTTCCTCGCGAGCTCAAACGATGTCCCCGAGGAAAGGATGGAATTTATTGCGACGGGGCGAGAGCTGGAAGGGAACCTTGAGGTGGAGCAAAGCGGCATCGCCCCGGCGGGGCTGGAGCTCAGGACGCTCCCTCCTCCCGCATCACCGGTCCGTGCCCATCCATCAGCCAGATCCCGGCACTCCTTCTGCTGCAAAACCACTTACGCTTCCAAGTGCTTTTGGCCATCTGTCCATCACAGGCAGCGCCTCCTAATTTCACTGATTTCATTAACCTTAATATATTTTAAGATCTTACACGGGGAAAAAAACCCACACAAGCCCACATAAACAGTTGCTTTACCAGGCCTCGTCTAAAACCCGTCACAAGGTGAAGAGAGACTCGTGCTGAACCCCGCTAGCTTCGGATCGAGCTCTCTTTCCACACGGAGCCAACGTACTCATCAGGAGACGGCACAGTCACCGACGCAGCGCTCGGCGCCGGGAAGATCGCACCAGAGACACGAGGCGGTCCCTCTGCGCGGGGTGGGTAACGCTGGCAGAGCACAGCTACCACTGACACGCTGTCAGGTGGGGAAAACACGACATGCCTGAAACAAAAGCTTTCCTTCTCTTCCCCCCCCACCTTCTTCTCTCCAAGCCTACATCAGCGATCAAAGTGGAGAGCTCCTTGCTCTGTCACAGAGGGAAGCGAAATTGCCGTGATTTGAATGCAACCTAAAAGGCACTCTGCAATTCAACTCAATCAGTATAAACTTACTTCCCAGCCCTGACGCAGCTGTTCCTCCCCTGTGGAAGAGAAAATAATACTTGAACCTTGCCTCCTCTGCAAGGGGGAGCAGGCATGGGAGAGCCCTCACTGCCTCTCAATCCTTCTGAAATCACTGCAGCTTAAAATATAATTAGCATGATCTAATACAGTCATATATTAATATTGGCAATAGCTCCTTGCCTTAATACCAGCCTGGAAAGCCTCTCATAACCTAGACTCGCTATCGCTGCAGTCAACGGCACGACGCCGCCGATGCCGCCAGCGCACGCTCGCAGGTATTGACATCAGGGGACGACTCGGAACCGTGACCTCAGAGCGGCGAAAAGCCGCCCGGCAAACGCCAGCGGCTGGATTGCCAACGCCGAATCACAGTATCTCTACAAGACAGCAGCCGTGGGGGTGTGTGGGATGGTCATCTAGCGACAATAATTACAATATCTCGAACTGCAGCTCCAACTTGAAGCGTAACGAGTCCTTGTTTGCATTTAACTTGCAATAAAAATATCACTATGTTTTCATTCCCCTCCGCGTTTTTTTTTTTTCTTTTGAGGAAAGCAAAACTGGACAGGAAAAAATAGCCTCAAACACGGGGAGGCTGTAAAAAAGTGTTCTCAGGTCCAAGGAGACCCCTGAGTCTCTACCTGGCAACGGTCAATCAGCTACGTGTGAGAGGAAACGTGTTGAATCATCCGGTGTAAGCAACTACGCCCCAACTTCACCAAAAACGACACTTCTCGGTAGGTTTTATCGTTGCCGGGTTTTGCATAAAACACCTCACTGCAGCTGCTTATTATTACTCCTGTAGCTCATCTACCCAACCACATCAGCACGCACCTTCCGCAAGTTCCCGAAACGTGAGCAACTAGAAGAAAAAACAATTAAAACCAAGGAGGTATCGGTAAAAAAGAGGAGCTGTATTTTTTTCGGGGACGAGTAAGATGCACTGGCAGCAAAGTACTTGATATAATCTTCCATTACAGGGTGAAGGTTTTAATAAAAAGAAAGAAAAAGAGCTCACATTTTGATCTTTTCCCAGAGCTAGACATGGTTTAATTAGCTTGATCTCATTATGTAAACTGGAGAGGAAAAAAGAACACCATTAAAGCAATATCCCACTGGCAAACGAGACAACCTTGACATCAACTAAGGCACTTCCTTGGAAAAGTCTCCCCTGCCTGCGACGCAGCTTCCACACCTCTGCCTCATCACGAGGTCCTTCATCATCCCACCTCTTCCAGCTGCCCTGCTCAATTCAACGGCATTTCTTGGTTTCTGCCTGCCTCCAAGCAGCCTGAAAAATGACAGCAGTAAAAAAATCAAGCTAGATGTTGACTTGGTTCTATTTAGCCCCAGATCATTCAGCTTGCTCTTTAGAAAAGATCAACTGGAACTAAACATCGCCATAATATACTCCATCTGTTAAAGTACATACCTTTGTAATAACACATTCAGAATTCAATAAGAAAAGCGAGAATTACAAGCAAGGTGTCCATAATGAGCCTCAATATAATTATTAAACCAGATAAAGTAGGCCTGGCTTTCGATACCAGAAAGTTATTTGTACCTTAATGATAATGAAACGTAAAAAGCATCTGTAATTTCCGCTGAAATGTATTGCAGAAAGTCAACTTGGTGCACGTCACTTTGTTAAGACTATTCTTATTATTGTGTTTGCAATGACAGCAAAATGCTTCTTAGTTCCAACTCCTGGGATATATAAAAATATGATTAGAGCACTATAACAATACAACAATGGATTAATTTGCCCAACCATTACATTTGGATCTGAAAGACTTTTATAATTTATTTTACCAACTGAAAGGTGGTTATTTTGGGATCCTGGCTCGTAACAAAGTCGTTCACTGCAGCATTTTGAAATATTTTTCTCTATTCCGGCACCAGCAATACTGCAAGGTTACAGCGATTCTCGCCTGTTTGCCTGTCACCGCGAACTTTTGTGCTAGCCCTCCGCCGTGCCTTACCCTGTGATTTACCTTGGGCTGCTCCAGAGCCGGAGCTCGGCTGCCTACTCAAAAGGGCATCGCACATCTCACAGCCTGCAAAACAACAAGGCAGTCGTGATTTACCTGGTAAAACGCTTACCCGAGTAAAAGTAACTGACTTCTTTTTTGGGGAGGGGGGACGCTTAACAATATCACCTACACCAGGGAAGCAGAGCAAAAAGAACAAGTCAGTGTCGAACGGTACGTCTAATAGACGTAGACCAAAAAGCGTCGAGGAATGTCGCCTGAAGGGCAGCTGATATAAAGGGAAATAATTAATAACTCATCTGCTGAATGACAGTGGGAGCCATCCTCTACAACTGCAAGATTAGAGCGGAATAATCACAGATTATTAGCAAATTCACGTGCTCACCCTCAAGCCAAACCAACGCCGTTCAGAAGGCAGCGGAAGTTGCCATTTGGGCCTAAAATGGGGACCGGAACCAAGTTTTTTTTCAAGAAAGCAAAAGCCCCTAGGACCTCAGTCGCGGTGCTATTCGAAAGGCAGAAAGCACGCAGAGGCAGGCGCAGCCCAACGATCGGAAAGGAAGACCAAACCAGAGACGCGAAACGCTGCTGCCATACCACGGCCAGGACAATCGAACAGACCCGCCGTCGCTCTCCTCTTGCCGTCAGCACCACCACAGTTTGGTTTGACCGGACCCAAATTTCACTTGCTAAGGCAAAATCCCTTCCCAGGCTCTTTGCCCCAATCCCGTCCCTTCTTACGACGACTCCCTCTCTTAAATTTACTCCTCTGCTATTTCCTTCCAGGTGCCCCGGCCGCTGGAAACTGGAGACCACCCGCTACAAACACATCCTTAACCAAACGTGGAAGAGGTGGCAGGACCTAGTTTACGGCTGAGCTAAAGGAAAACCATTCCAGCAGGGTTTCAGGAGGTAAGTCGTGTATTTTTGGGAACACCACCACTGAACCACACGTGGGTTGTTCAAGCCAGCTCTCCTGTCATCAGCCTGGTCACTAGGAGCACAGTTCCGATCCTTGGGGCCTTGTCTCGTGGAAACCCAAAGGCCGGAGAGACTTCTCCAGCGGGTCTCAATCTGTGACAGGAGGCTCAAATTATGGCAGAGACCATCTTCTGCAGGAACTATTTGATAGTTTCGTGGCGTTATGGGAAGATAAATATAAGCACTACATTTCCACAAGTCAAGCCTATATTCTCAGTTTTATACCCTTGTACTTGGTTTATAATCTTTGTACTATGCTGTAAACTTAGACTGGCAGCCTCGCCAGCAGAAAAATAAAGTCCTTCTTCTTGTTTCGAATGCCGACATCCGCCATTAGGCTCCGCGGCCCTTGCCCCAGCCGCTCGAGCCGTGCCGTCTCTTCTCAGCTCCCCTGAACGCACCACACGCACCCCAAGACGATGGCGCTGCCTGGGTTAACAAGGAGAGAAATTAACGCAACGTCCCTTTTAATCGCAGGGGCAAGGCAGAGAAAAGAAAGTGCAAAGGAATGCTTTACTTGCCCGTGCTCTCTGCTTTTACCCAACGCAGACTGTCATGCCATAACTTAAGAGGCACAGCACAGTGACATTGTAGGAACTGAGAGCGAACGTAGGCCTTCCACGGGTGTAACCCATTGCATACAGATAACACCACTACTTCATTTCTGGATCATTGTTTCACTAATATCCCCAGCTTTTAGGCAATGAGACTTATTATGTAGCAAATTGCCCAAATCTTGCAACAGACTTTTTTTTTTTTTTCCTAAAGGAGATTTCAAGGGAGTAAGAAATTTATCTTCTCTTCATCTTGCCGCACAACTCTAGTTATTTTGCAATTAACTTTTATGCTTATTTTGGGGTTTTTACGACAGTGAATTTGGCCAAGTGTAATGTGCCACATGCCGTTTTTCATCTGAGACACGAGAAAACCAGACCATAAATCTTCCAGGTTATGACGCGGTCAGGCTCAGCGACGTGGCTGTTAATAAGCGCCAGTGAAGTTTTTCGAAAGGTCTCATGCTCCAAGTTTTTAATTAAAGTCATACCCAAAAAAAAGCCTAGAAAGGATCTATCCCAGATGTTCTTCCCTGGAGAGTTCAGGGCAGAAGCTACTGGGCAAGGATTACAGACAGGAGAGGCAACTGGCGTCTCAAAACAGGCACGAGGCAAGAAGGATGGATCTACAAAAACTTAAATTTTTGGAGCTTTTCAGCAGTCTGAAGTACTGCGGCTTGGATCTGCTTGCAGTATTTCATAAGGGTTTTGTCTCCTCTCCAGCCTGCAGTAAGACTGATTTACAAGCTACATAGCGGGACTGCATGGATTTTGGAAAGGAAGAGGGGGATAAAAGACAAATGCGGGCATGTGCGCATACGGAGTCATCTCGAAACTCTTCTTGTCCTGCTTTCCACACGAAATCAGATGAGCTTCCCATTCATTACTATCAGTGCTCTTGCTGAATCTGGATGATTGCCCAATTGCTACTGTTGCCAGAAATCCAAAACATCAGAGGCGTGACTCATCTGATGCCTTGACAGCTCTGGAGCTGAGCTAAGGTGGGGGGACGGCACCCAAAAAACCAAATACCACGATGGAGCCCTCTCGCATCGTTCCGCGTTGCTGCTGCTGCACCAGGAGCCGCCGCCGCAGGTACGGCCATCGCTTCGAGACGCACTTCCGCGCGCTTGTTGCATTGCCGCAGGCTAGCAGTAGCAAACACAGCTTTACCTACATTTTCTTTGTCCGCACCACAGGAGCCAATCGTCGTAATAGAGCAAAACTGTATTTCCACACTGGCAAAGCTCTTCCACGTAGACGCTGTTTAAGTCTTGTTTATATGGTGCTCGTTCATCCAAAGAGTTAGCAACCAGAGAACAAGAGGGGCTTTGTACCTCCATGCTCTGCTATGTTAAAAATTGATTTAGCATAATGGTTTCAAAGAGATTAAAATCCAATTTTGTAAATCAAAGCAGGAACTGTACTGAGTCACGTCGGCAGCAGCAGCAAAGAACCTGCTGTATTCTGAAAACGACAGTTGCAGCCCTGATCCTCTATTAATGCGGAGAAAGTAATTAACCAATCGAAACCACAGTTTAATAAGCTGTATATTACTGTATGCATCTGCTCTTTACCCTCACATCAATAACAAGACAGGATTTTCATCTGGAGAAGAAGAAAAGGCAGCATCTGCCTTGGACCACGGCTTCTCAGGTAGCATCGTCCAGCTGACCCGCTCACCGCGGAAGGGCTATTTACGGCAAAAGCAACACGAGGTCCTTTCTCCTCAAAGTATTTATCGTCATCCAGGATTCAGCTTTGCATTACTCCAGTTTTATAAATTGCTTTAGCATTAAGCTTCATTTAAAAAAGAGAAACCCAAACCCAGCAAACCACAAATGGGTAACGCAAGATAAATGGAGATAAAACAAATGGGCTCTGCAGATGTCCTAGGAACTCCAACATGCAAACTATCTCCTTCAAGGAAAACATGTTCCCTTTAATATCCCGGATACGCAGATATAGCTGTAAAGAAAAAAAAAACCCCACACGTTCAGAATCATTTATAGTAAGTATCTGTGATGGTTACGGCGTCTTTTGAAGAATAACGCAGACATACTTAACAGGGCCTGATGCGTACCACGCAGCACGGAGACGTTACGTGACGCAGACAACCCAGGACTCATTAGACCTTTTAAACAAATTTTGCATCGTTTCTTACAAGCAGTACAGAAATCGTATCGCTAATTCGCATATGAAAAAGCAATCTGAGCTTTAAAGAACACCTGAAGCTTTACATAGGCACATAAGAAATGGTGGATATTCAAGCTCATGTAGTCACATAGATGAGGTGGAGATTTTCTTTTTTTTAATTTTGTTTTCTTTTCGAGGGAGGATATCTGCATTTTCCCTGGCTTTCTTTTTAATGCAAAAAAGTTAGCCTTGTTTATGCTACTTATTTTTCGCCTAAATCAAGGAGATGTCTGTGCTGCTACATGGAAACGTTTCGCGTCTATCAGCATTCCCCAGCTCTACAAAATCTACTCTGCAAAATCCCCGCGGAAAGACGAGGACTTGTCCCAGGGACGCACTTAGCGTGGCTTGGAGCCACAGAAATGGGAGGGTGGGAGGAAGCCCTCATGTCACAGACATTATCCCAATGAATTTTTTAGAGCTGGGAGCAATGAAGAGCAAGTAGTCACCAATTTCCCATCGAGAAGAGCGAGATTAAAGAAATTCATATAGAGAACGGCGCACGCGGGCATTGGTGGGGAGGCAGCATCAGATCCACGCCGTGCCCCTGGGATGCAAAAACTGGGAAGTCCCTGGCCAAGCCCAGCTCCGAGACAATGACTCCGAGATGCCTGAAACAAAGCGAGTGAAGTTCTTCACTCAACAACACCCACTCTTTTATTTCGGTGGGCACACGAAGCCTCCGCCGCAGCGTGCTGCAGAGGTAGGCGCCAGGCGCTGCCGGCTTTGCGTCCTCCTAACTCACGTGGAAAAATCCTCCCTTCTCCTCAGCTGGCCCAAGCAGCGCGTCCCTGCGCCACGCTGGCTCTGCTGGCTCGGGCACCCTAGGGAAGGAGACCGTCGGGCTCCGCAGGGACAGGTCTCCCAAGCGCGGCACCAGAGCCCGCAACCCCGGAGGATGGGACCCGTCCTGGTGTGGCTCAGCTGGGGATTAAGGAAGAGCAAAAAGGAAGGAAAAAGTTATTCCCTCTTCTCCCACTGGGCACGTGAACCAAACACAAACATCCCTTAATTAGCAACACCCTCCAAATTCCCCCCCCAGCTGCAGTTTGGACGGGCATTTCATCTAATCCAGTGATTCTTTGCGTGAAAAGCAGCCACCTTAGCCACTCTTGGACGATTATCGATTTAGGTGGATTTCTGCTGGTGCCGAGTTAACTGCCGACACTTCGGGCAGCCAGGCGCAGGGGGACGGCAGGCACGCCACGTGGGGACAGAGGGTGAACTGCCTCGGCTCCTGCGAGGCTTTCCAGTCCAATTCCAGAATTTAACAATGGGAAGAGAACTTGCATGATCATGTCGGTACAGCCAGCAAAAAAAAGTCTTTCCTCCTTTTTTTCCTGAAAAACTGTGGGAAATGCTTTGGAAACACTGCCTCAGCGTGCATCCACCTCTCACTCTATCATCATCATCATCATCATCAAGAACCTTCAACATACCGCAGCAGCTCTCACCTCGCCAGTTTTCAGTCCTGTTCCTTTTATCTCAAAGTTACAAGAAAAACGGTGGGCTATTACTTCAAGGAGAAAATGATCTTGCACCGAGAACTCAATGGCTTTCCCAGCTTCTGCGAAGGATCCCTTCCGGAAGCCACCGGTGGTTGCCACCGGCCCAGGGCACCCCTGAGATCCCAGCCCACCGCTGCTCACGGATGAGGAGCCAGGAGAAAGGGACTGCACTAAGGGACGGCCCGAAGCGAAAAGGTTATGCAGATGAGAAAAATGAGTATTTAAATAAAACATTTATTAAGAGAAGATTAACTCTGTCAATCAATATCCACTTTTGTTTTCCCGTGCGCACGTTCCGAGGGGCTGCACAATAACTAGTTGTGGTTCTTCCAGGGTATATTTAGTTCTCTATTTAGAAGTGCAGCTTCCTGTAAGATTTTTTTTTTTTAAATGAAGTGCATTTCCTTGTGCAAAGGAGAACAAATTGCTACTTAAACTTTCTTCTATTGTCTATTTGCCTGCAATTTCCACCTCATTTACAGCCTTTTTGTGTCTGCCCTTTTGTTTAGTTTTACCTTTGACATTCTCTTAATTTCTCTTCAGAGATACCTGACACCTTTACATTAAACTCACAATACGCACAATACAGAGTTTTTGGAGAAAGGCTGCTCAACAGCAGCAGCTCCCAACCAGGCTGAGAACCCTGACGTCCGCCCCGCGGCGCGGTTTGGAAAACCATTTCTCAGCCGCAAAGAAAATTCTGAATCGTTTCGCAAATTNAATTTCTCTTCAGAGATACCTGACACCTTTACATTAAACTCACAATACGCACAATACAGAGTTTTTGGAGAAAGGCTGCTCAACAGCAGCAGCTCCCAACCAGGCTGAGAACCCTGACGTCCGCCCCGCGGCGCGGTTTGGAAAACCATTTCTCAGCCGCAAAGAAAATTTTGAATCGTTTCGCAAATTATTTTTCGGCTCCGATGTTTGTAGGGAGAGCAAGGAGCGCTGGCACACGAGGGGGACCTCTGATGCTGCCGCTTCCTTTGCGACTCCAGCACCGTTACGTTGCGTAAATTGAGATCCCGGGCAACGTTCACCTTCCCTTTGTGCCCCTGTTTTCTCAAACACAACGGGAATGAACTGCTGAGCTGCTTCAATAGCCAGGCTGGATGTGAGGAGGAAGATGAAGGAGTTTGTCATTTAACGCTGGTGAGCTCTTGAATATCTATTAATGTAACGAATCAAGCTTAACAATTAAGTGATAACATGATAAAAGAGTTCTGGGGCGAGAAAGTAATTTAAGATGACCATCCCTCTCTGCTTAGCAGAACGTAAAAAAACCACGTAGTTGCCTGACAGCACACTCGACAACTTGATTACGTATCATGCCCAGATTTTGTGCCCAGCTACAGACAAAGTGAAGAGTTCGCCTCCCTGCTTCGGTCCTCGCTGGCAACCCAGGAAAACCAGGGGAGGAAGGCAGGGAGTTTCGAGGATTCGTGGCAGAAATCGGGATGATAAGCAGGTGCATCCCCACTAATGTTTCAATCTGAGGCTGTGCGGGAAGCGCACTGGTTCCTCCTCCCTGCCAGGGGACACAGCGGGCTGTTTTGAGGCACAGGGGCGGTACCTGGAGATCCCAGTCACGACGGTGCTTCGTGAACTATGCTACTAAACCTGGCCCTCCTGAACATCCCAGGGTACCACGGCTGACCCGCTTCAAACGTTGATTTGTTTCTGAGCTTCTGCATTTGTTTGAGTGCTGGGGAAAATGCCGGCTTTGCCTGTTCCTTCACCCCACCTGGAAGCCCTCCCGATTTGGCCAGACCTGCCAGCCTCGTGGCACAGCTCGAACACAACTTTGGCAGCAGTGCCAGCTCACGGCGGCTACTCCTGCGCTCCTGGGTCATCCCGCAGCTGGCCCGGGTTCCCAGCACAGCACAGCATGCAGCGGCACCCAGCCCACGCGCTCTCACAGCAAAGAAGGATGACCACGAACCACGACTGTTCAAGTTCCAAGGCTGTGCAGACATACCCTTGCCTCCACAACTCCCTCCTCCTCCTCCTCCCAGTTGTTTCTCAAAGTGACCTTAGTGCCACACCGCCGTGCATGTTCGGGGCAGCCTGGTGCCCAGCTCCCTCCACTGATACTCGGGGAGTAGGAGCCCTACAAGCATCCAAGGGTCTCAGTCTTCCTCAGAGCCGTCACAAATCGACAGGACTCAGCCCGTCACTAACGCCGAGTGGACCCATTGGCGCGGGGATGCAACTCCAGCTCAGGAACAACGCCACGAGCCGACATCCCCACTTGGCTCTCCCCATCTCAGTCGAGCCCCCGATCACCAGCGCCCTAAATCCCACCGTCTCCTGCAGCCCCCGGCCCCCCACGCCTCCAGCACCCTGGCCACTCCGCGGCAGGGGTGGGAGAGGACCCAGCCCGAGCGGGTCCCTGCTCAGCTGGCAGGCTTCGCTTCTCGGCCGTCCCTTCCCCAGGGCTCCCCTGAGTTTGCAAAGGATGCGCAGCCCCCATGTGCAGCTCCCCGTCCCGCTCCCTGGGGCCGGTCAGGCGCTGGCACACCAAGCTTAGCAGAGCCAAAGCATTTTGCTGCATCTTAGCCCTTTTCATTCGCAGTTTCCTTTCAAAGAGCGTTCCAGTTCAGCATCTGCCCGTAACAACAGACGGGTTATGCTATATTGCTGTCGCAGAAATAACGAGAGTCTTCTCCACCTCACCGTCTTTCAGGGACCATCGATGCTGGAGCCACGCTTCACTTGCACACCACGAAGAGGGCTCACTCTAAACGGTTATTTCGGAAAGCATTAAGCCCGTCACCCCGGTGGATCAGACACCCCGCTTTTGCCGAGTCTTCCATTTTGTTTGCAGAACAAAGTGAAACGCATTTTCCCCTAAATGTTTGCCGCGCTCTCTCTCTATCCCCCCCAAGCACTCGTTTACTCTCGCTGTCTCCCCTCCTAATCTAAAACCACTCCAGCTGTTCAGTTTTGCTCCCCGAGCAGGAAAATCTGCCCGTTTTCCTTTGCCTATAATAAGAAAAAAGGAGAGGGGGGAGGGAAACAAAACCCAACCCAATCCAAAACCCCAAACCCAAGACAGTCAGGAACTGGCAACTCTATCAAACACTCTGTTAGGACACTAACCAAACCCAAAACCAAGAAAAAGACTCTGGGCTGTGAAAACGTGCATGGCCCAGAATTTCCGCCGGCTTCCAAGGCTGCAGGACTTGCCCGCTCCCAACACGCAGAAGCCAGGAGAAAGCCCCGAGTGCTGCCGGCAGCGCGGCTCCCCCTTCCCCAGCACCACGCGTTTCCTCCTGGAAACATCACCGCCGGGACCGCAGAGCGCCGGGTCGGAAATTCTGAGAGCGCCGAGATTTGATTTTCATCTACTTTGTTAAATTTCTGCTAATTGCTTTTAACGTACTTCCTCCGCCGGAGTCTTTATAGCTTAATTCCTCATGGGCATTCATTCTGGAGTTTTACTAAGTACAGAAGGAAAATGAAATCTAACTACATGCCAGTGATGCAATTGCAAACGGCCTTTGTAAAAAACGCGTGCAGGGTTGGGGTTTTTTTTTGGGGGGGGTGGGGCTGTGGAGCGTTTCTGTGCCACCGATTGCCTTCGTCACATTTTTGTAAGTTGATGAAAACGAAGCAAAAGAAGCTGCAGTCCTATAAATACTACGAAGCGGTGAGGTTGGACGGGATGTAACGCAGTCCGGTATTTTATAACCAGCACAACAGAGAGCACAGTGCAAGAACACCGACGTGAAATACTTGAGCTCAAGTTTTAATAAAACACATCGCTAACTCCCTGGTTTAGACTAAGATAAGTTGTCACCACAAACCAAGATCCTTTTCAGTCGTCAGCAAGCTACAGCGAACAGGAGTTAACGCATTTACACTCAGCCAACAAGGATGTAAGATCTATAACTCCCAAACAATATTATGCATAGAGCATACTTTTCATCATTACACTTTAATAGATTTGGGAGTGAAAGTTGGAGGGGTGGTGTTACACGTCAAATTTAATTATAATGCCAATAAGCTGAAATTCAACAGGGAAGATCAGGTTGACTAAGTTACCGCGTTGAGTTATCGGCACTGAAAAATCAGCCGAAAGAGGCTGTAGCCTTTTGCTGCAAATCCAAAGCTGGATTGAAAAATAATGAGAAG
>VZSC01019808.1:135991-220227 GCA_013398225.1 Steatornis caripensis | reverse complement strand
GAGAGCTAGTTTTGCACAGTGTAACCGCTTGTACAGTACTTTGAATGCAGCTCATTTCAGTGATAAGTTTATAACCTGATTTCGTAAAATGTTATGTTACACCAATTAAGACGGTGATGAACTCTAGCACGGGGGTCGGAATGCCTGGGAAGGCAGACACCTCTTCAGTAGTTCTTCTGCCAAAATGAGTCTGTTACTAAACTATATCTTNCAGCTCATTTCAGTGATAAGTTTATAACCTGATTTCGTAAAATGTTATGTTACACCAATTAAGACGGTGATGAACTCTAGCACGGGGGTCGGAATGCCTGGGAAGGCAGACACCACTTCAGTAGTTCTTCTGCCAAAATGAGTCTGTTACTAAACTATATCTTTTTTTGTTCTGCTAGGAGGATTTTTTTCCCAAAGGATTGTATTTAAGGAAATATAGAGTAAGCTGGTTTTACATGGCATGCATTTATTCCTTCGTTCTCTTCAGGTGGTATCTAGTTGGGTGCTGATGACCTCTACTGCTCGACCTACACATAAATAAAATTGCCAGTGCAATTGCTTTCTCCGTTTCAGCACTGGCAGCGTGAGCACTGCACAGATAAAAGCAGTCATGAGGTACAGGATTACAGAAAGTCAATAAAAAGCACACCGGAGTAAGTAGAGAAGTCCCCCAAATAAACCGCACCTTCCCACGTTGTTGACGTGCCCTGCTTTTTCTGCTGTAATTGTAAATGAAGAGTGATCGAAGTGATCAAAGATAATATGAAGTGCCTTCTTTAAGCTGCTCAGGTGAACTGAGTGAACTAATATGATGGAAGAAAACCTGGTCTAGACAGTCACTTTACAGCACGGCACATTAAAAATTAGTAGACATATGGTAAACAACGGGATACTCCTCACACTAGATAACAGATGATTGTCAGCTTTCCCAGTTCCCCTGAGCAGAGATAAGTATCCATTTATTCTTCTGTCAAGGCTACTGTACTACCCCATATACTAGGTTAGTCACAAGGCTTCTATTTAGTCATAAATGTGATCATTCTTATGCTGCTTCGTTAACAACATAGTTTTGGCCAGCTTTTGTAGCAAATCGTAGAATAGTTATGCAAAACCAGTCTTTTTCTTGATATCTTTTTCTTGATATACCACTCACTAATGCAATACTAGGTTATCCATCATTTTCTAAAAAAAAAAAAAAAATCACTGCCATGGCTTTTATCACCCTAAAAAGCAGAACAACTTAAATGTGAAATTAAAAAAATAAAGATAGCAGTACAGTTCAAACCCCAAATTAAATTTTACTATGCAGCAAAAACTGGAGAACAAACAGATCCAAGTTACTGTTTTGATAATTTTGCACTGGAGTTTTAAAAATCAAGAGTGTTCCTAGAATGTAAAATATCCATAGCTTATGCGGACTTTTTGGAATCCCTTACACAAATCGCATGCATCTGAAATTACTGTAATGTGTTCATTAAACATTAAAGTGGCTTCATATATTGATGTCCTGGTTTGGGCCAGGACAGAACCAGTTTCCTTTCAGTAACTTTGCTTTTTAGTTGTCACTTCTGAGAAGCTGCATTCTCTGAAATTAACTGCATGTTTTTCCAGACAGTAGCTGCTTCTAGCAGTGATAAGGCTCGATGCTTATAGTTAGTGCTGGAACATCAGTAGGAATGATATGCAGAAAGGCTCTTGCTCATAGTCATCCCTATGGAGACCAAGGTGTGACAATTGACTTCACAAATCCTCTTTAAGGTAGTGTCAGATACCGAAAATCAAAATGTTTTTGGCTTGTACTGTGCATGCTGAATTTGCTTATTGATATCAGTCATAGTAGTGTTTTCTGCAGACTTCAGTCCTGGTGAGTTTAGAAACTTCAGATGCAATAAGTAGGAAATCTGGGATGTTCTGCAGTAGGTGAAAGACTTAACATGAGCAATGACAGAAGAAAATATATACTGAAAATGTATTAATAATGTAAAACACGTGAAAACTAGCAAAGTAGAAGCGGTTTGGCAGTGTTGATTTAGTTAAACAGCAGCACGGTAGTGAAGAGGATTTCTCCACTGTTGTTCCTGCTTGTTTAAGTTCTGCACAGGGCAGTTGATCCATGCTGATTTTTATCCCATAAGCTTTAGTGGATCTCAGGTGCATTTAGTGAGAGGGGACAAGCTAAGAGTTCATTGTGGAATCAGGCTGTTAGTAGTTGTTGTGAAGGGGTTTTTTTAGTGAAAACTAGCTTTAATTTTCAATTTTGGGGAGCAAAGAGAAAAAAAAATTGCAACTCTATAGTGCAAACACTTACCTTGTGAATGTCTTAGGGGAGGCCTGTTTTCTTACACATTCCAGCATATAAACACAGGCAGTTATACTACTGTCCAAGAGACATTCTCTTTGAAGAAAGTATCATAAAAATAAAGATTTATTTTTTGTTAGATCCTGTGTTGTTATCTCTTGTCATTTCTTGCACAAGTGTCTATTTGTGTCACGTGAAGTCTCACTTCTTATCTCCAGGTATTACCTGAGAATTTCAGCTTTGTTTAGATTTGAAATATCTAGCCAAAGCTTGAAAAGACATTCCAGTTGTTCCCAAATCAGTTAGGTCCACATACAGATGATAGAGTACTTAATTTTAATTTCTTTTAAATTTTTTTTTTAATGTTTTTAACTGCCTGTGCCTAAATAGCTGATATTGTCAGTACTGCTGAAATGTGCTGTTTCTGGAATTGCTAGGTGCATGTACTAAAATACATTAGAACTCCTGCAGGTGTCTGATGAAACAATTTAGAATGTTTACTTTAAACTAGTTTTAAGCACCATTCTTGCCACTAGTACTTTACATAAGTGATTTAAGTTCTAATTTTCATCTATGGGCTCAGCTTGAGGAAGGAATGTTTGCCTCTGACTTTCTTCCTTGATTAGCTGGAGGCAAGTGGACAAAATGTACCTTCTTGGAAGGGTACAGGATCCAGTCCCCGGAATAAAAATTCTCTGAGGCAGCACCAGAAGTCACAGAAGCATGTGACGCTTCTCCCTTGGCATGCCACCACTATGGATCGTGTCTCAGGGGAAACTCTTTAGGCAAGCATGGAAATCCCTTCTGTGATGGGGCCACCAAATGGTGCCGATTAAGATGGCAATTCTTTTTTTTGATAGCTGGGAAATAATCCATGTACAGACAAATCCATTCCACAGTTTGAAATCTCGTGAATATTTTTGGAAAGCGGGGAAGGTATCAGTAATTGTTCAAAATGAAAGATTCTGAACCTGAGTGTGAGGTGTAAAATAACAACAAAGGAACAGCTGTTAAATTAGCTTAAATACATGAGAATACTTGTTGCAATGTATTTGACTTCAGTGTGGCAGAGCCATCCCTGGGAAGTGTTTAAAGTAATATGTTAACATTTATTTTGATGGAAGAGAGAGCTTCAGGCCTTGGGATTTCTTTCCCCACTGCCACCTCCACCAAGCAGTGTTGGCCACCCTAAATCCTGTCTGCCTGGCCTGGCCGAATAAACTTTCTAGTCCTAATGGTAACCTTCTGACTCCTAAGGGAAACATGAATTTTCATGAAGCTGGAACAATTTTAAAAAAAAATAAGTTGTGGAATGTTTTGTTTTTAAAGAAAATTCAAACATCTTCCTTATGCAATGGTAGAAGTCTTTAAAAAGAAAACCTCCCCAGTTTCCTGATTAAACAGAACACTGAAAATTGCAAGGGAGTGCTAAAATAAACATGCAAGCTCCAAAACTTTGAATAGAATAGACTATTTCAGTTGAAAGGAACCTACAACGATCATGTAGTCCAACTGCCGGACCACTTCAGGGCTGACCAAAAGTTAAAGCATGTTGTTAAGGGGCATTGTCCAAATGCCTCTTAAACACTGACAGGCTTGGGTCATCGACCACCTCTCTAGGAAGCCTGTTGCAGTGTTTGACCACCTTCTTGGTAAAGAAGTGCTTTCTAAAGTCCAGTCTAAGCCTCCCCTGGTAAACTTTGAACCGTTCCTACGCGTCTTTATCACCGGATCCCAGAGAGAAGAGATCAGCACCTCCCTTCCCTTCCTCAGGAAGCTGCAGAGAGCAATGAGGTCGTCCCTCAGCCTTCTTTTCCCAAAGCTAGACAAACCCAGAGTACTTAACCGCCCCTCCCAGGACATGCCTTCCAGGCCTGTCACCAGCTCGTTCAAGGACCGTCGCATCCTTCTTAACTTGTTGGGCCCAGAACTGCACACGGTATTCAAGGTGAGGCCACACTAAGGCTAAATAAGGAGGGCGAATCCCCTCTTTTGACCGGCTGGCTATGCTGTGTGTGATGCACCCCAGGATGCAGTTTGCCCTCTTGGCTGCCAGGGCACGATGCTGACTCCTATTGAGCCTGCTGTTGGCCAGCACCCCCAGACCCCTTTCTGCAGGGCTGCTCTCCAGCCACTCCTCTCCCAATTCATGTTTATGCCTGGCATTACTCCATTCGAGGTGCAGAATCCAGCATTTCGACTTGTGAAATTTAGTCCCATTAATCATTGCCCAGTGCTCCAATCTACCTAGATCCTTCTGCAAGGCCTCTTGTCCCTCAACAGAGTCAACAGCATCTCCCAGTTTGGTATCATCAGTGTTTCTTCCTTAATTAAAAAAAAGTAACCTGGGAAAACAGCTTAAAGTAACAAGCTATCTCTTCAGTTATAAATGTGTAGTCAAGTATAGAATATGTTGACAAATTATTTTACGTATGAATACTTAGATTTTATTTCAAGTGGCCCAATGGTGCTGAGCAGCTTTTGATTATCAATTACAATTTTTTGGTGACAGGAATGTATCTAATGCAGTCTTCTGGAAAGCAACACAGTTTGCATGACTAACTTTCCCTTTTTAGAATCTCTTGACAGAGAAAACACGTTTTTCCTGTGTTCAGTTATCTTTAAACAGAATTCACACCAGATTCTTAGAATCTTGCTTTTAAACCAAGTGTTATGCTAAAAAAAGTCTCTTGTTGATCTGCAGCAGCATCTCAGAAGCAGAGAAAATCATTAGGTTTAATTAGGATCAAATATTTATTAAGCAGCAGTAGATTAATTGAGAGTATTCAGCAACGGACAAGTTGTTTGTGGGTCGTGTGCTGCAGTAGTGACACATGAGGCATGCACGATTGAATAAAGCTGCACAGAGACTTTTTTCCTTGTGGATTGTTTTTCATCTGGAGTAGAAGTTTTATTTACATAATATATAATTTTTCCATCGTTCCTAGACATCTGAATCAAAATTTATTTTGAAAACTATCCCGTTAAAATTGATAGTTTAAGGCATCTAAGAGTGTTATATTTCCTTATGCATTCTCAAGTATCATTTTTCACCTGTAGTAAATGCAAGTATGGGGAAATTGGTGAGATGATGAGAAATGAGTTTACCCATTAAGAGCTCGTGCACTGCATCTTTAGCATCTGTGTATAGTAGTCTGTAATAATGAACTAAACAAGAAGTATCTAAGAACCCAGATAAGAAAACTAAACATGAATTACAGCCTAGGCTTTTTTTTTATTATAGCCTCTTGGCTGAATTCTGGCCTTTATTGTTAAGATATGGATCTTGTTGATTTACTAAAAATCAGTCACTGCTGAGAATAAACCATTGTTTTATAACTTCAAGATGTGGCCTTGAATGTTTACAACAAACACTGTTTTTCTCTTCCTTCTGTAGGCTGGAACTATCACTCTGGTTCAGAATTGTCTCATTTTCAAGCTGCAATGCTTTATTGCATCTTTAGTAGACACAAATAGATGAAAACAAGTGTAAAGGAGCGAGATGGTGCGGATAAGCTGAATAGAGGAAATGCTTCAGTCAGCAGTGGTGTGGACATCAGCTGTATAACATTATCTAGATGGATGTCAAAGCTTTACCTGTGTTACAAGATTGCAGAAGGAAGAACTGCAATCAATTTTTCGTGGAGTCTTAGTTCTAGAATAGTATCTCTAGATTCGTAAAAGTGACCAGTGATCATAGGGCACTCTGATTTCTTTTTAAGAAGAAATTTCAAAATTAGGACAGGTCTTTTCCAAAAACCAAGCGGCACTGCTCAAAGGGAGTTTGTTTCTGTGCTTAGTCTCCAAACCCCCAAGAAATTATCTTTGCAAACTAATGAAGATAAAAACTAAGCATTGTAGCCCGTGGCACCCCCTTCAAAGCTTTAAATGGAAGTGGAAGAGTTGGAATTAGGTCAACTATTTTCTGGCTATATTTTTCTAATGGTTCTTACTATACTACTGAAGCTGTAGAAAGCAGTTCTTCGCGTCCCTCTAAAATTGTTGAGGAACAGTGGAAGGAGAGAGCTGGTTTTGAGAGGGGCCTGATGGCTGCGAGTGCAGCACATTGATGGCATTTCAGTTTTAATCTCTTAAGTCATCCTTAAAAAGGTAATGGGGTAGTTTCATCCCTGCTCATAAAGTGATGAGTTTGAAAACTAGAGGATCCACACATGAAAGACACTGAAGGTGCTAGCTGTTGAGGTCTTCTCTGGGTAACAACTATGTTTGTCAACAACCCACACTGATTAGCACTTGTGATCCCAACAGCAGCCCTGTTCAGCATTTAAGTAACTCGTGAGAAGAGACCGCAGCTTTTCAAGTTTACTAAGGGCACTGTAATGTAAATGTTGTCTTTGGATGGACCAATGCATACAAACTCTTAGATGTTTTCTCACTGGGCAAATGCTTTGTGTGGTCTGTTTGTGACAGCAGCCTAGCTCTTTGCATTCACATCCCCCAAATGCATGCACTCTGGTAACTAATTTAGCACAAGGACAGGCATAATATTAGCACAAGGTGATTGTAAGCGAGCCAGAATAAAGTGCTGGGCAGTGTTAAGTCACTGAGAATTCTTTGGTAAACTGCATGTTCCCAGATACTCAAAAAAACCCAACCCAAGTTTTTGTGTAGTACTTTTCATCCTATTGAGTCTGATTCCTGAGTGCTTTCCAGCTAATTGTGTTAACTTTCTCCTAGTGCACTAGGCTGGTGACATTAAGACCTCCTCAGAATGAAACCCGGTCAAATAAGGTAATTCCTAAAGAAAAAATGGGCGTGGGAATTTTTTTGTGGAGGTTGAAGGAAAGATATTTCCAAAAAGTGTTTTGTCACAGAATGGGAATGTTTTTATTATATTTTATGCAAATATTATTCTACTTGGCAAACTCTACCTGAAAGACAGCAGATACTTGCTTTGTAACTTAGTAGTCAAAACAGAGTTTGGGAGTTTGTCTAGGAGACANTGGAGGTTGAAGGAAAGATATTTCCAAAAAGTGTTTTGTCACAGAATGGGAATGTTTTTATTATATTTTATGCAAATATTATTCTACTTGGCAAACTCTACCTGAAAGACAGCAGATACTTGCTTTGTAACTTAGTAGTCAAAACAGAGTTTGGGAGTTTGTCTAGAAGACAAACAGAAAATGCAGAAGCTGCATGTGTGCTGGTAGGGTAATACAAAATAGCAGTTATCAGAAGCTTGCCACCTCTTCCAAGCCTAAGCAAATATTTCACGGTTTGTGGTATCATACTCAATGTTTACTTTTATGGCCAAAAGGTGCAGAAACAGGAATTTATTCATGGAATGTCCTTCAATGGTCATCTAGTCCAACCCCCCTGCGGTGAGCAGGGACATCTTCAACCAGATCAGGTTGCTCAGAGCCCAGTCCAACCTGAGCTTGAATGTTTCAAGGGATGGGGCATCTACCAACTCTCTGGGCAACCTGTTCCAGTGTTTCACCACCTTCATTGTGAAAAATTTCTTCCTTATATCTGGTATGAATCTCCTCTCTTTAAGTTTAAAACCATTATGCCTTGTCCTCGTCTTTCTTATAAGCCCCCTTCAGGTCCTGGAAGGCTGCTATAAGATCTCCCTGGAGCCTTCTATTCCCCAGGCTGAACAACCCCAAGGCTCTCAGCCTTTTTTCATAGGAGAGGTGTTCCATCCCTCTGATCATTTTTGTGGCCCTCCTCTGGACCCTTTCCAACAGATTCATGTCTTCTCTGTGCTGAGGACCCCAGAGCTTGAAACAGTACTGCAGGTGACCGTGAGAGCAGAGCAGAGGGGCAGAATCACCTCCNAGACAAACAGAAAATGCAGAAGCTGCATGTGTGCTGGTAGGGTAATACAAAATAGCAGTTATCAGAAGCTTGCCACCTCTTCCAAGCCTAAGCAAATATTTCACGGTTTGTGGTATCATACTCAATGTTTACTTTTATGGCCAAAAGGTGCAGAAACAGGAATTTATTCATGGAATGTCCTTCAACGGTCATCTAGTCCAACCCCCCTGCGGTGAGCAGGGACATCTTCAACCAGATCAGGTTGCTCAGAGCCCAGTCCAACCTGAGCTTGAATGTTTCAAGGGATGGGGCATCTACCAACTCTCTGGGCAACCTGTTCCAGTGTTTCACCACCTTCGTTGTGAAAAATTTCTTCTTTATATCTGGTATGAATCTCCTCTCTTTAAGTTTAAAACCATTATGCCTTGTCCTCGTCTTTCTTATAAGCCCCCTTCAGGTCCTGGAAGGCTGCTATAAGATCTCCCTGGAGCCTTCTATTCCCCAGGCTGAACAACCCCAAGGCTCTCAGCCTTTTTTCATAGGAGAGGTGTTCCATCCCTCTGATCATTTTTGTGGCCCTCCTCTGGACCCTTTCCAACAGATTCATGTCTTCTCTGTGCTGAGGACCCCAGAGCTTGAAACAGTACTGCAGGTGACCGTGAGAGCAGAGCAGAGGGGCAGAATCACCTCCCTCGACCTGCTGGCCACAATTATTTTTATGCAGCCCATATTGTTAGTCGGTCAGTGTTTTAAGTTCAGACAAAACAGGTCAGTGCAAAGCCTGGTACTTTTTACTAGTAATGGCAAGAATTTTATTTACTGGGCTATTGTGGATCTGGCAAGACACGCATACACATGTGAATTTTCCTGTGGCTTGTCTACCATTTTCAGTTTTGGGATGAAGGGCCGATTAGGAGATGCCTCAAATATAAGAATTTCTTCTGTGCGTCTGGAAACTGCTCGTTTTGGTGTTGTTGGTTGCCAAATGCTATATACAACCAGTGTCCTTTCCCTTTCATGTTTACTGAAGTGAATCTCGTAAGACACTTTCTTTGTGGAGTATGTTTGTTATCAATTTCGTAATTCCTTCTAATCAACATTTGGTTATGAGGCCTCCAGTTCTCTCAGTAGTTTTGGAAACAGTTCATTTCTAATTAACCTTTCAATTGAAACTTGTTCTCTTTATAGCAAACTTCAGATTGCTGTGATGGGCAAGAGTATTGCTGTTCAGTACAGGAATTCTGAGGAAAGCTTAGTTACAGACCTTACACACTTACTTTTAAAGCTGACTTACAGGATGCCATACTGTATTGACCTTAAAAGAGAATTTAAGTTAACGATCTACAATTTTTACCAAGGAGAAAAAAAAACCCGGAAAATAGTGCCCAAAAAAACCCTTTAAAATAGAATTATGTGCAGGTAAATAACACTGAGATTGTTGTTAAGGTGAAAGTGCTCTTTAGTAGATAATAGTAGTAAGTTTTATTTCACAGTTTAAAAAAAAAAATAAAATTACATACTGGAACTGCACGGTCTGTCAAACAAATACTATATGCCGGTGTAAAATTAAGAGGAAATTGTCTTCACATTTGTGAACATACTTTTCTTTTTTCTGTGTGAGAAGGGTCTGTGTTAAAGCTTCTGCCATTGTAGCCTTAGGACCCGAGAAACGTGAGAACTAAGACCTCTGTAAACTGAAAGCGTACGTGTCAATTTTTTCTGCAGGAATGTCTTTTCCTTTAGAAATATAGACTTAATATCATCACTGCTCAACAGCTGCTGCTTAAAACCTCCACACTGAGGAAGAGCAGCTGATCCACTCACACTCTGTGGACTAAATTGGAATGAGCATGTCTGATCAGCATCTGAGAATGAGAGCTGGAAGGCAAAACTCTTGACAGCTGGACAAGTGAATATAAAGACACTGATGCTTAGTGTTCTGCAAAGACCAGCACTTGAGGTCCTGGTGAGTAGATAGGGGGCATAGAAGCGTACAGAATGTTTGTCAAGACACAGGACGCCTTTTCAAACCTGGCCTATAATTATGCGCGCGTTTCATGTATATGATACTAATTGCATACATAATTTCTGGCACTCTGGTCCTCATGTCTACCCAAGCATGGAATTTACATGTGACTTGTTTGTGCTTACGCAAATTTTATCACTTACTTTCACACACAATCATCTTAGAAACAGTAGGGCACATTGTTGTATGTACCAGGGTGTACTTATCTGTGGGCTGGGTCAAGGCTGTCCCAAAATCATACCCAACTATTACAGTCTGGGAAGGGTATGTGTTTTGGTTCTGAGAGAAATTATTGAACAAAATATTTAGCATGGCCAAACAATATGGTTGTTTTTTTCCTCAGTTCTTTTGTATTCCAGAAAGTATCTCAGACACTGCATTGATTTAAAACAGGTTCTTCAACTAGATATTGGCAATATTCTGTACAATTCAGTGTGGATAATGAAGCCCGGCGTGCTACCTTCAGGGCTATAGCTATGGCTTGGCCTAAAAATATGACCTTGACATGCTTTGAGCTGCACAATCAGAACTAGCCGGTAGGAAATGACTACAGTTTGTAATCCTGTATAGTCACAGGGACATTATGTTCCCAAACGCAAAGAGAAATAAAAGCCAAAGAGTAAAGTGACTTATCACTCTTAAAAAGTTGACGTAAACTGTACATTATCATTTTCTACTACACAAAATACCCTGTGTTGGCAAGTTAAGTATAAATTGAGATGGTCAGACAGTCCTTTCAAGTGGTTAATGGAATAGACGCAATCATATGCTTAGATATTCCAGTAAGACTTGATTCTGGCAAGATACAGTTCAGTTGAAATGCCTTTTACCTTTGTGGTATAACTTTCTAGTCATCTCAAAGGAGATCGCCTCAAACTTTGGGGAAAAGAGCAACTTCGATGTTAAAAACTTGAGGCCTGTATCTGTAGTAGTTTTGTTCCTAACTTACAGTAAACAGTGGGAACAGCTCTGCAGTAGTGCGTTAACTTTTCATTTCTGTTTTTCCTGTGAAATGCCCGACTCATTGTAAAACTTTAAAACTGCTTGAAACAGTCTTTTTACAAGTTCAGTTCTGAGATACTTTTGCAAATCATACAGATATTTTTGAAATAGAATATATATATTAATCTTTTTAAGCGTGCCTCTGTTCCTGGAACGATGGGATAATACATTAATTGGGATGGAAATACATCATTTTAAAGAAAATTTTTGACACCACAGTGTGGTTTGTAGCTGAATTAACTTTAAATTCTTAGCACTCAAAAATTGTGTAGGTCAAGAAGATAAAGACAGTAGATTTCTTAAAAAAAACTTGCCTCCATTTAAATGCCTCTCTTCAGCTTGTGTCAATTATTTTGATTCTTAATCTCCTAGTAGATCAGTTAAAAAAAAAAATCACCAGAGGTGAAATCTTTCTCCATGTGTTTCTTGTCTGCATTTTCAGAATTGAATGTGTAGTTAGCTGTGCTGTTAGTTGAGATCTTGGAGTTTGCTGCAGAAACAGGTACTGCCTCTGGCTTTTGGTGCTGATTTTAGGCGGGTTACTCCTCACTGCCTTCTGGGTGGAAGCTTTAGGTCTGTGTTTTTTCATGACAGATGGTGGCTTTAACTCTTCTGCCCAAGTGGATGCATTTGAGAAGCTCTCGGGGATAACCGTTGAGGATGTGTAGACTTCTGTTATTTTCCCAGAGTGCTACAGCAGCAGAGCTCTACCAAGGCTCTTATTATACTACTCTACTTACACCATGCTATGTGAAGTTTAATGTGATCTTAAATGTTTCTTGTTTTCAATAGGGTGGAGAGCTAGCCCAAGAAGATACAAATCTGTCAAAAATGTCTACGGGCCTGGCCTCTTCATCAGCTCTTTCCCTAGTCTTCCTTCTGTCTTACATAAGTCTTGATGCCTGGTATCCCCCTTTTGTAATAATCTGGCTTTTCCAATTTGTGATTTCTTTCACTCTTCAGCAAACTTCTTACCCCTCCTCCCTTTTCTGAGATCTCTTTTCTAAAAAAGCAACTGGAAGTGGTTCTCGGTCTTTTCACCAGTTCACTAGGTGACCTGTTACTTTGATATTTTTCACCACTTTTATCTGTCAGCATTTTAGAGGGAGAAGAGAGGTTAATCCTGAGCTTAACCATCCCATGAGATCTGCTCTCACCTGAATGGGAGCCATCAAGTGTTAGTGATTGTGTGTTGTCCCTGGTCCAGAAGATACGTGACATGTTAACTCATTCTGTGCTGTAAGAGCATTAAAACCTCAATTAGAGTTCATAATTTTATCCTGAGATTTCCTAAGGCGATTGGAGAGTTTTCGTTTCTTTTCTCCAATACTATGCTAGTTGTGGCTTTGTCTTCTGAATAAAAATACCGCATGCATTGTAATAGGTAAATCATCACCGTGGTCCTGATCTTTCGGGCGAGTCTGATGTTGGTATGCTGTGTATAGATTTATTACACTGCTTATATGCACATTTCCATCAGGAAATATTTATTAGTGTTTTGTATACTTAGAGTTGCAGGGTGCACGTAGATGCTGTACTCATATAGTTAACTACACTGAATATTGCATAAAGTTGTTAAACTAGTTTCATTTATGCTTTTTAAGGAGTCCAAATTCAAAACCCTAAGATGAAGTCCCGCTGTTATAAATTCATGGCATCATCCAATACAGTTTGTTTACATTCCCACACATTTTGATGTTGGTGCTATATGCAAGAAGATGATGGGTGAGCTGCGGATTTTGTTTGTTTTAAAAACACTTGTCCAAACTCATAGCTTTGCCTTTGATTCTGCAGTCTTAGTAAGGAATTTGGCTGGACATTGAACATCTGCATCTTTAGCCTTAACGAAAAATGTAAATAAAGAGAAGAAGGAGCTCTACAATTTAGCTGTGGCATATTTGCGTCCTTTTTCCTCTTAGGCTGCTCTGACTGTTTCGAGTACAGAGGTGCTGTTCCCTGTGCCTCATAAGCCAAACTGCTTCAAAAATGTTACAGAGCCAGGGTCCAAGTCGCTGCTTCCATAATTTACTTCAGTATAGAAATCCAACCTCTGCTGTGTTCTATAGGGAACCTAGATGGGTCAGTGAGCTTGAAATTTCTGAAATTCCTTGAGGGCCTATGGAAGAAAAGTGTGCGTGCAATGAGGATGCAGATACCTGAACAAGAGTGCGGAAGCGTGCTGGTTCTAGAACAGGCAACATGTAAACGTGGCACCATACCTGAGCTAGTAAGATGTGCTTGGGTAAAACGTTGGAGCGGTGCTCCTCTTAAATTATCTTTTGTGCTGTAGTCTGCTTTAGAAACCTGAGAGTTTGGAGTGACGCTAGCTTGAGGTTTCTGTGCCATAGGCGATTGCATGTTACAAACACACACTCAGAAAGCTGGATACACTAAACTCAGCAGTACAATTATTATATGTCTGTGTTCTTCAGGTGACTTGGAATCCCAGTCTACATATTGTATTCCAGTTCCATTGTTCCTGTGCTTGCGTGCTTGGCCTCCATGGTTGTTCTGCAAGAAATCGATAGCAGACGTTGGCACTCGCACATAGATCTCTTGTTAAAGAGAATTTGCTTGTGCATGCTCTATCCCATTGATGGCACTATCTCTGTTGCTATTAGTAAAAGTTTAGTCAAATATTTGTCTGTTTACTCTTGTTGGCTATTGTGTTTTGAATTTGATTTTATTCAGGATGAGTTTTCCAGTGCTGTGTGTTTGTTCCCCTTGGTTTCTCTCGCAAGCATATCTGATATTCATGACGTTGATCAGTTATACAAAGCAGTACTAAAAGAAGATGTATAAAAGCTCAAGCCACCCCCTCCCCCATAGTTTTAAAAGCTGGCACACAATGATTTGTCCAGTTCTTCACTTTATAGATACTAATTTTTCTTTTTTAAAATTAACAATACTTTTTGTTTGATTTCTCTTCTTTGAGCAGCTAGTGAAATACTTGTATGGGATACAAAAATACTAAATATACAGAATGAGCTGTATTTATGTGCATTCTTCCCACAAACACTATATGCTGCACGTGATGCCATCGTCTTGTTCTCGCAAGGGCTTGAGTTTTCCGTCATCTATATTTCATAAGGGTTGTTACTTAACCCATTGCAGAGGGTAAAGGGTGGGGAGGGTCTGTTCTTGCAGCCGTTGGTGTGCTTGTTCATCTCATGAAATGCATACTGCTAACATTTTTTAAATTTGAAATAGCAGTCAGCATACAGTTAAGTGTCTATAAGAGCATGGCATTTAAATGTATAATGAGCAATTCCTGTATATGTGATAGGAAGGGCAAATGAAGAGGCTGGATAAAAGTGAATGTATCAACAAAATCTGGCATTTGGAATTTATCAAAGACAGAGAATATTAAATCTTAGCAAGCCATCCCTCTTGAGCCCTGAGGTTTTGTCATCTTGTCATTGATGTTGCGAGTTTCTCGGTACTGCAGATACTTTGTGTGTGAAATAACATGGGGGAAGGGTCTGAAGAAAATTATTTTTTTGTCAGCTCTTCAAATGAGCCAGGCACCTTCATCTGCATCTGCTGTCTTCTTTTCATATTACCATAAATAGAACCTTTAATGTACTTTATAAAGGCAGAAGTGAGGCAGAACCATGCAAACCAGTAGCAAAGGGGTTTGCGTTTGAGATCCTTTGTGCAAAAATACACTAACAAAAGAATCTACATAGTATTTGGTATAATTTTCCTTTGTTTGCTTGTGTCTGTTAAATGCTTCACTTCTAAAACTACTACTAGGAGTTTGATTGACAGCAGAGAATAGCTATAAACACATAAATAGCCCATAATATGCATGATGTTTGGCTTTAGAAACCATTTATTAAGCTGTGCCATGTGCCAAATGTTTAATTGCATTAAAATAAATTATTAACTTTTTAATGCGTAACATTTTTATTACTCTTGAGAGGAAGACTGTCACACCCAGCTGAATTGAGAGGTGCATTAGGCTTATTTTAGGTTTTTCAATTGCTTCTGTTTTGCAATAGATGGAAACAGTTTTTCAATATTAACATAATTTAATATTTACTGTAAGGCATAATCAGTAATGCAGTATCAAATGGTAACTGCCAGCTTCTTAAATTGTTCTTCTTTTTATTCAACTTGACAGCTAATTTGCAAGCTCCCTCCCCCCACCTCATGTAATGCTACGGCTTTCAAGATCCTGATGGCTGAATCCTCTGGCTCGAACTGGAAATGCAAATTTAATACTCTGTCAACAGGATTCTTTTGCATAAGGACCCGTATACAGTATATTAGGGGCCAAAGATATGAGTTCTCATTTAATGCAAACGGAAAAAGAGAGAAAAGAAGCAAAGTATAAAATAATCTTGTGATTTCCACTGGGAATTTCTGTAAGTATGACCAGTCAGGCATGGAGGGAAATCTGACTTTGTAGGTTCCCATCTAATAGGGCAGCCCCTTTGTAGCCACGTACCGGACAAGGCGGCTTTGGATGCTTTTACTATATAAAGATATGTTCACGTCAAGGAGTTTGACTGACATTTTTATAAACTGAAATGTTGTTTATTCTTAGAAAAGAAACAACATCTTGTGGCTAGATATGGAAAAAATATTTGGAGTGGGCATTTTTGGAATGAATTGAAGAAAAGAAATAGTGTATATAAAATGCTTGACAGAGCAGAAAGTATAAAAATATCCCTGAACTTGCTCCATTGCTAAACTGCAGAGTTAAAACTGCTTTTTCAGTTTCTACAGTAGCCAAAAAATTGTTTGGGCTGCTTATAAGCTAAGCTAACTGTGTGTGCAAGAAGAAAATATCTGCTTTCTAATATGCAAAATCAGTGCTGAAAAATCTGTTTAACGGGAGGCTTTTTTCCTTAGGCCTAAACCTAGCAGATTTCTACAGTCCATGCTTACTTTTAGCTTGGGAATAATCCCATCCTTAAGCAGAAAAGCATGTGCTTATATCTCACAGAGGACCATGGACATGTATGAGCATATATTAAGGACTTTGAATCAGAGCCGTAATATTTTTAAATGAGAAAACTAAGAGTGGGAACCTGCTACAGGTCTGGTATTAGCCAGTATTAAAACTTCAGATATTTGAATCAGAAAACTTAATTCCTCCCCAGTATGCACAGCATGTGTGTCTACTAAATACACCATAGCAACGCCTGTAACAGGAAGTACATCAAACACATTTGTTAACAGAAAAATATAATTATCTGAAGGCAGTAGCTTGCCTTTGTTTTCTTAATTTCTCGACGTCTTGTAGATTGAGTCATGTCAGAAAACTGTTGTGTCGTATAGAATAATTATTCTTATTTCACTCTAAGTTTTTTTAATTGGGCTAAAATTGGTAAGCAGGCAGTTCTTAGGCTGCTGATTCTATTCACCACTTTGGGAGCAAAGCTCACCCTTGACCTTCTGCGTACAAATTCCACATACTGTGCCTGAACAATTGGCAGCCGCAGTGGGACCGCAAGATGCCTAACGGAGGGTGCGCAAAGCCCGAGGCAGTGCTCTGTTGCTTTAGAACAGATGCAGCCTCAGTGCTGTGGTGTTATTGTAATGTTGTGGCATCATAATGTAATGTAGCAGCATGACACAGTATTAGTGCAAAGCCTTGAAGCTAGCGTCCTCATTTGAGAACCTGTGGAATTCAAGGGTTGTTTTGGAAGCTTTGCATCCTTGTAAAGATGTATAAAGCCTCATCTCTCTTAAGACAGCAGAGGAAGCTTGCTTCAGGCTTTTCTTATCATCCAGCTCTCACATGCCCTCTTTGCCCAACTATCCTGTTAGGGGAGGGTGGATTTTCAGCGAAGATGACGGTAGTCAGAGCACTAAGATCAGCTGGGGCTGCCGTGCCTTTGAAAGGAGGTGACCTGCCTAGGTACTGTGCTGCCTGAGCCACGCATGCTATGGACAAGGCAGGAGCAGCGTCTTGCTGCCTTTCCCTTCAGCCAACCTCTCTTTGGCCGGCGTGTCAGAAAGCACTGCATTGCTTGGCTGGCGCTTGCTTATGGAAAATGTCTGGTGATGTGATGGTGTGCCATGAAACAAAGTAGTCTGGAAATTGCTACAATAGTTGTGAATTATTCCATTATTTGAGGCAAAGTCAGGCGACGCTCCAGGGTTGCTGTAGTACTTGGAATTTAATACCTTTTCTGTGAGTCAGTATTTACTCTGGGAAGGAAAGCAAATTATAAAATAATAAGCATACATATCTTAGTATAGCTACTAATCTTGCTTCTGGTGCCTTGTGGCCTTCCTTTACATCGACTCGAATTTTTACTTCCTCGTGAAAGAAGAAACAAAGACATGCTTCTCTGCTTTTCCTTTTTAAGTGCGTACTTTTAAAATTGTGTGGGACTGGGACTTTCTGATACACCTTGAGTATGATCTGAACATTTCCTCTTAGTACATGCAGGATGAAAAGATTTTATTGAAAGGGTTTCACGAATCTCATTGAAACAATTGTTTACATACAAAAAGCGATTTGCACATATGTGGGCTGGGGATGTTTCTGAATAGGGCCCACAGTCATCTAATTAGACTCTCATGGTATTAGTAGGCATTTATAGTACTCGCAGGACTACTCCAAGGACAACAGATCCCTGCTGAAAATTTTCCATTAAAAGATAATTGCATAGCACAAGACCTTTCTAAAATGCCTGCCTAAAATTTTTCTTGTTTTTAATTAGGTGCTGAGATCTAAAAAGACTGAAAATAGAAAAAAGGTACTCTTTCCTGGGTAGTAGGACTAATCACGCTGACAGTGACTGTGGAATTGTGAAAAATTTAAAACAGAGGTGCTTTGCTTTACAGTCTTATGGTGTGTTTTATGATCTGACGATCCTGGTAGAATTGAATTGTATGTATGTATTGATGAATTATTTCGTATCTTGCATTGCAATATGACAGACCTACATTTGGTTAGTTAATAACTACTACCTAGATGTATGTTAACAGTACCAGGAGGTTCCATACATTATTTTTTTCTTAATATGAGATTTCTGGGAATCTTAATTGTCCACCAGCACCCTGTTGGGCTCAGCTGTGTGAAAATGCAACAAAGGGCGAGAACGCTGTCCGCTCTGCTATGCCCCTCAACAGGAGCCGATCAGCAAATGTGGACGGTCTGTGTGATAGGTGGGAAAAGTGTGCTCCATTCACAAAAAAAACCCCAAAAAAACCAAAACCAAAACAAACAAACCACAAACAGCACAGACAAAACATCAGTTACTGTAAAAGAGGCTGTTGAATGAATTAAAATGTCGTCATCACTGTGACTGGTAACATCAATGTGAGTCACTAAAATCGGGTCAATAGTTAAAGAGGAGTTTGAACATTTTCAGTCAGAATTGGAGAACAATCAAAGGAGTCATTACTGGGGTACTTCTCCCATCAAATTTAGATAGAAGCTAAAAGAAGTATAGTGAACTTCAGGAAAGTCAGAGGGCCTCAGTGAAGGGGGTACAGGCTGCTTACGAGAATTTTGGCTATGTTGGAATAATCAATTATTCTCTGTCAGCGTAACGAAGGAAGAGATTTAAAGACTTAGCTGTAGCCTAGTTAGGAAGGGAATTAGATAAAGATCGTGTGCACAGGTGAAAATGTTCTGTGATAAGCTTTACACGATTGTGAGATGGTAATGGCAACACATGATAATACCAGGAAGAAGAGAGAAGTTGGAAAGAATGGTGTGAAATATGCTTTGGCTCTTTGTATTGCCTTTCTGCTGAGTGTGTGGCATGCTTACTGAAATAGTAGGTTTTATTTTTTTAATGGGCAAAGCACCTCGAGATTGAGGAACAACAATGGATCTCAAAGTACATTCAGCAGAATTGTAGGAGGGAAACTCAACTTGCTTCTCAAGGCCTTAGCAAGGACTGGAAGGAAAAACAAAATACATGTGATGTGTGTTGTGTGAGTTCTCAGCCAAATAGTCGTTGCGAATTGGACCTAGAAAAGATATGTGGTTCTCCCATCTCTGGCCGGTACAAGAATGGCAAGATACAGCCATGACACTGTTCCCCTTGGGCTGGGGTTGGGGACTCAGAAAGACAGTCTCTGGGCTTTGGATGATAATTTTTCTCTGTCTTAGAAAAGAGAGAACCTTAGTCACAACAGAAGAATGCAAATGTAAAGGCTGAACATATGGCAGCACATAGGTCCCATGGAAAAAACAAATTAGGTCAGACATCGATGAGCTAACTGATCTCAGTTGGTGAGCAGAGGAAGTGTGAGCGTTTGACAATTCCACTGAGAAAAAGGAAAAATAGTTAAACTACTCTATTTCTGTCTTTGCTGCTTTCAAATGTATGTGATAACCTGTGACACCAGGAAAACCTGGTTTTCCCTTAATCTGAATTGGAGCATTGTTTTAGCAGACTGAAAAAATGTGATTCCTCATCTCCATTAAAAACAGGCTTAATGGTCTCTTTTAAAAGCAAGACAAAATTAGCTTCATAATTATTGAGTGCTTCAGATATGTTTACTGAAACGAAGATTAAAGCTTCAGGCCTGTGTCTTTGTCATGTTTTGCCTTGACTCAAGCCTTGTATCTGTTTTCAGCTACCAGTTTGTGAGTGGGGGGATGTTTTTCTTGCTACTTATATTAAGAAACTGAGAAAACAGTTCCTGTCAAAAACCAACCAGGCTCCTTTTATCGCAAATTCCCAGTGAAAGTGTATAGTGAAAAGTTAGCTAGGGAAGTCGTTATATCCCTGGCCATTTGCCTTTCTGTGTTCCTACTTGCACTGTGAGCTGTTTACATGATGTGGTGGCTTTGGCAGGTAATAAATTAGCTGTAGCTGTTAAACATAAGTCTCAAAAGCTATTTGTCAATGCGTAAGCGTGGCCAATATATTTATGTATCTTTACAGGGGAGAATAGTATCTTTTTGAATTTACTCTGACTGGATATGTCTGTGTGGCCTTTCTGTCAGAAAAGCTGGAATACTAAAATTCCTGTAATGCTCAGATTGGTCCAGGTAGGATTGTCTATGGTGGCAGAGGCCAGTAATCATTTATCAAAAAGATAGTCTGTAATCACAGATCTTGGGTCTGTTGCTTCATGGTTTTTGGATGTCTCTGCAGGAACTTTTGTTGGCTAATGCAAGAAAAGCTCTAAAAAAAAAATCACCATCTTACGTACAGTAGACTTAAACTTGTGCCAAAAATGAGCTTGTGCATATTAAAATTTTGTATCAGCACATTATAGACACATCCCAATACAGCTCATTGTAGGAGAAACGTGGACGTTTTATTCTAAAGCCGAGCTACAGAAAATTGAATTCTCCCTTATCTCTGCAGTGTTTGCTCTCACTCTACTGATGATACACACTGCAGTTGTTTGGGATGCACTCTAGGGAACGGCTAAACCCATTCTTCTCAAGCTTGTTTATTTCTGACTGCCATTTTCTTCATGAGATCCTCAAGGTCATTTTATGCCACTTCCTTCTCTCCTGCAGTTTTTTGGGTTTTGGGTTTGTTTTTTTTTTTTGCACAAACCTAAAGAGCCACCCTTGTTTTAAACACTCTGTGTTTCTCTGGACATGCAGAGTAATGGTATTCAAACCCGAAGCTCTGGAACTTCCTGAGTTCAGACAGGCTGCCCGCCTGTATTTCCAAAGCTCAGAGGTAGAATGTGTGGAAGAGTTAAAATGTGGCTGCAGGCCACAGCTTTTATTAGTATGTCTCATTGCTGATCTCCCCAGGCCCCGTGATTTGAAAAGACTCCTCAGATGTCAGTTAAGTTCACTTAATGGTTGGCCAAATCAAAGGTTTTTTCAAAGGGTTTTTCTATGTGAGGAGAGCTGAAGTATAATTGAAATAGACCTACACACTTAGGGTACTTGCTGATATTATTATCATGCATCTAAAATTAAGGTAAGGAAAAACATGAAAATATTTCACTATTGTACTTTAACGAGTTTCCTTCTGTGTATTTCATAAGATTAAATTCTGTTTGGACTCCATGTCTTAAAATAAATAAAAGTTGAAACACTAAACAGTAGTAACGTATTTCACTAGAACTATGAAGAGAATTGCGTCAGTCATAGAATAAATAGGTCGTGTGGTACCTCTCGACATCACGTAGTCCAATCTCCTGACTAATCCTGAAGTTAGATCAGATTGCACAAGACTTTGTGTTGCTCAGCTTTGACTGTCTGTGAGGATGGAGACTGCATGGCTGGGCCCATTCCAGTGCTTGACTACTCTTGTGAAGCTCTCTTTTCCAAGCACAAGGTCCATAGTCCCTGGTGTAGCAACATGTCTTGTCACACCTTGTCCTTTCACGGGCATTTCCAAGAAGAATTCTATCTCTTGTGTTCTCTCTAGCTCTTCTTTAAGTGATTTAAGACAGCAGTTAGATCCCCTGGGCTTTCTCTTTTCTAGGCTGAATGTCCGCAGCTCCCTCAGCCTTTTCTGCCTCTGTTGTGTGCCCTGCGCCTGTTAGTCCAGGCTCTGCTGGACTCACTGCAGTTTTTCAGTATTCATCTAGTACTGGAGTGGTCACAATTCAATAGAATACTGCAGCTGTGGCCTCACCAGAACACGATATGAGGGAAACAACCACTTTCTTGACTTGACCTGCTTGTGATGCTTTTGCTTGTGTAGATCGTACGCAGGTAGCCCTCATTGCTCTAAAGACAGTTGACGTGTTCAGCTTGATGTCCACCATGGTTCCCAGATCCCATTCTGCAGAGCTGCTCCCCAGGCTGTGCGTGCTGCGTGGAGTTATTCCATCCCTGGTGCAGGACTTTGTTGGATTTCATGAGGTTCCTATCAGCCTGTTTCTCCAGCGTTTGAGAGGTTTCTTCATGGTAACAGCTTCTTCCCAAGTCTGGTGACCTCCATGCACTTGAATTTGTTTGGTACTATTGCCAAGGTGCCTAATGACCCATAAAAAACCAGCTGCACATAGTTTCAAGGAATGTTTGTTTTTTTAATAAAGAGCCTAACTTATAAGACTGGTAACCTGTCTTTTTGTGCCAAACATACCTGAAATTCCAGGAAGTTCAATACAAAATTTCTGGCAAGCATTTTTTTCTTGCTCCCTCACAGAATATTTTGTTTCATGTATTTAACAAAATGACACATTACCAGAGTTCATATTGATTCTTTGTTCTCACATTGAGAAATGGATCCAGGTACCCTGAGATGGAGTCTAGTACCTAAAACCATATGGTTAATTTACTCTGAGATCCTTTATAGGGGATTTGTTTAAAGGAAGCCTTAGCAGTCTAAATTAATACAGTGAAAAGTTCATTAGCATGTGCTCCACATTGTCCCTTGTGGCTACCATGAGTTAGTTCATGTCTCAAAATTACCAATTTTTTCCCCCTTGGGAAGAATTTTCCAGGCTCCTCTCAAATACCTTTTAAAAAGTCTCATCAAAAGCAGTGCTGAGAAAATGACCCTTATAAAAGCACCGCCTGCCTTCTCTGTTATTAAGCACTTCCCATGTCTGTCTGCCTGGAAACAGCTACAAGAGCTGCAAAGATGAATCAAACACGCAATAGAGTAGCACTGCTCCGCTGGCAGGACGCTGTGACGGCTCTGACCTCTGAACGACTCGCTAGCTCTGCATCCACTGGAAGCTCAAAACAATGAGTGCCTGTCCAGCTCCACCCAGATTTGTTTCCTGCTGTCGTACTTCAAGGAAATCTGCTCTGCGTGGGACAGCGTCTTGCAAAATGTTCTAAAGCAGCCAAACAGTAGTGACTTATCAGTGTTAATGCCCATCCTTTTTGTGTATGAGTCATGCATGCAAAACCGTGTGAAATGAAATAGTTGCTAAACATATTAGCCGAGAGGCATCGGAGTGTGGTGGCTCGCTGTAATTTAGGTTTGTATTCCCCTAGCCTAGCATTCTTGGAGGAAGAAGCAAGTGGTTTTTATAACTCTCTCACCACTGTGGGGATGAATTACAAGCTCAAAGTCCTGTGGTGCGTAACTTTTTATCAAAAAAACTTCAAAAGTATCATTTTGGCAAAGGTAGGATGGCTGTTCTGTGACTCTCTACATCTCAAGTTTATGTGAGTCCTCTAGCTTGGTAGATGTTGTGAGGTTTTTTGACATCACGTGTTTCTTAAACAGCTTATCGGCTCATACATAGTATAGAAATTCCCACAGATAAGAGATTGAGATCGGGGGATGGAGGAGAGGCTTCATCCTCCCATATCTTGGAACAAAATACAGTGCTCTTTGCTTGTGTATAGTTATGTAACAGGTGACAAGATCAGTCTTGGTTACTTCAGGAAAATTTTTACCAGTGGAGCTTTTACCAGTGAAGTCCTCAAGACCTGGCTCAGACTTATATAAATGCTAGTAATGGTTAGATCTTAAAAAGAGTGAATTTGTGTATTAAAAGTACAGGTGAAGTTCTTAAAATAAGCTGCTATGTTTAGGTTTTCAGAGCACAGAAGCTGACGGAGTGCAGCAATGCAGGAGCCTTGCTCATCTGTTTCCAGTACCTACTTCTGCAACTGTGCTCGCTGCATTCAGTTAAAAACTGCATCGTTTGCTCTTTTAGAGCATAAATCCTTAGTTATGGAATTACGCATTTAGTGCAGGAAAAGGAATGATAGGTTTGTTTTGCTTTGAGGTAGCACAAACAAAAATGCTTTGCCTCTAAATCAGGCTGTGTTCATGTTGTGAAGTCAGGAAGCTATTAGGTATACTGGTGGTATGGCACGAGTACTGCTGTAATGGGAAAAGATTAAACCAGCGTAAGAAATTTGCGTGGATTTGATAATCATTGATATGTGCAATGTATTTTGCTCTTGTAAACTATACTAAACATTTAATTGGTGCGTAGGGGAAAAAGGTGACAAAATTGCTTTCAGATAGTTGTTGATAGTTGCAGCGTTTTTGACACAGGTCACTTGAATTTCATAGTAAGGTGATACTTTGAAGACTTTTGCATAAAAATGAGTATAAAACTTGTATTCAATCACTGAGCATGCTCTGCGTATGAGAATTGAAGTCAAATGCTGGTCCCTTGTTACAAGTGTGTTCATCGCAAACCAAAATTGTGAATTATTTGAAATGACAAAACCCAAAAATGGTTTTAGAGCCAGTGAACAGCTTGGCATCTGCTTTGTGATGCTTCTACAAGCAAGTCCTCATACAGCAGCATTCAAAATGCCTCGCAGACATCCTGTATCTGCTTTCTACAGACGGAAAGTTTGAACTTTTTTATGGCAATAGTTGTTACTTCACCTTCTATTTGCTGTATGATAATACGACAACGTACGTCATTCTCCATTAATGTTGACAGGCCGCTACAAATTGTGATTTACCCAAGAACGTTAAGTGTAGCCATGTGGTTCAGTGGGTATTTGTAGGTGACTTAGTAATATGCAGGAGTACTTTGTATTTCCTTAGTCTCTTAAGGCTTAAAATAAAAAGCAAGAAACCCTGTATTATGTTTGATGTCAAAAGCTGTGAAAGAAATTCTGTAGCATGTAATGTCTGCATACATAGAACCTTTTTGTCTGAAACATTTTTTTAATAAATGTGCCGTGATTAAGGGGTTGGATCCTACACTAAAGGGGCGCCGTTGACATCAGTTGAACTGCACTGCTTTATAACAGCTGAGGAAATAGCAGGAAGTATTTGCATTCTTTGCTATTTCTAAGACTGGAAGATAAAGAGCTGTGATTAGAGGACCAACAGAAAAATTTATAGGAGTGTTAAAGAAAATTTTTCATCTTAGTTTGGGGTAGGACTCTTTCGTATTGCTAATATTATGCAAATAGGCATTATTAACTCTGATAACTCACTTTTTATTCTCAATTCATTCAAGCACTGATTGGGTACCTTTTAAATGAGGCAGATGCACTACTCTTGTGCAAAACTTTCAAGGCCATCAAGTTTAAGCACAGCTTCCGTATGTTTTTTACGAGAAAAGCAGAGGACGTGGTGCTGCGTGCTTGCACTAAGTGCAAGGTTTCTCCTCGGAGGTGTCTAACATGCAGCATTTAGTTCTGTATGGTTATGGAAATGAAGAGGTTTTATATATGCATGGGCAGCTTTTGTCCGAGTGCAGGTATTTAGAAGCGGTTTGCCTGATACTCACTAGAAATGGGATACATAATATCTGTCTTCTACAGCCACTTAATTGTGATGGAGGACATGACGGAGGTATGCAGAGAAAGACACAAATGTCTTTCTTGGTCATTAACTAGGTCATAGCTTCATCTGGTATTAGTACTTCTAAAATCTACTGAACTGAAGCAAATCATCCAGTCTCTAAGGATGCTGGATGGAGCGGAAGGATGCATTGTGTTTGCCGACCAGCTCTGAGGCCGTGCGAGACAATAGGATATTCAATATAAAATAGGAGTGCCAAGAGCACAAGGGAGCAGATAATCATTCTTGATACCTACAGTTCTGGTTCACTTAATATTCAGAAGCATTTACTGTGTGTTTTGGATGGCATGGCCTTAGTTAATAATTCACTGCTGATATATTTCTAAGGCCTTATCTTCTGCTCTAATTTTTGGTTATGCTGATGTCATTCAGCTGAAGACAGTACGGAGCAGTCCCGCACTAGAGCTCAGATCCAGCTTATAGCTTTCCTTGGACATCCACAGAGGGTGTAACCATACACACCTACTGTGTCTAGTAATGCAGTATTCTTGAATATGGCTTTTGAGAATTGCAGGCTTTCTTATTGAGAGAATGAATAATAAATCCAAATGTCTTGAACTGGTGCTAAATAAATGCTAGCATTAGGAAGGGGAAGGATTTGTTTACATACTCTTTTCACTAAAACAATTTATGTAAAACTTGGTTTTTGTGCCCTTTTTTTTTACTGATAGACTGACTGGTTTGGTTTCTGAAAGCTCAGGATGTAAGTTCACTGACCTGATCACTAAAGAGCATTTTAGGAAACTGTCATTCTTGAGAATGCCTCCTTCCCATTATCATAGGTTCTAGGTAGTCTTGGCTGTTGTTGCCTTCGCTTACTTACTACAAAGGAGAGAACTCCAAGTTTCTCAGAGTCTCTGCTGGATCTTTTCAAGGGCAATATGTGTATTCAGTATGCATGATCCTTTTGCTGGAGCTACGTGAATCAATTCTGTCCTGCAGCTGTATTTCACCTAGGATCAAGAGAAGTTTAAAATGAAAAGACAAAGGAGGAGACCATTGAGAAAGACTTGAGAACTTAGCATGACTTCCACAGTCACCCCTTCCCCAAGGGGTGTAAAACCAAATTCATCATTTGCTATCGCTACAGTGCAACAGCTTGCTTCCATCCTAGAATGCTGAAGGATGAAATGGTATTACAAACTTTTCCATCCTTTTCTTTGCAAGGAAGGTGTAGGACTTAACTCTAAACAAGCATCGATGTATGCAAAACAAGAATGCTGGTGCTTTGGGTCGATTCCATCTAATCACATATCATGTCTGTGACTTTGTCTAGGCGCGAGTGTTTTAGGTAGGTGTAAGACAAGGTTGAAATGATCCTTTCACCAGTATTTCCCCTGAACTTCCAATTACCCCTAGCTTAGGAGCCTCTTATAGCCGGTTTTGCATCTGGACAGTCATTTTTAATAGCTACTGATGGTTTCATTTTCAAATGTCTACTTACTTATAGTTTATGTAAATTTGGAACAAATTATTATCCTCAGCTCAGTTTTTACCCACTTCTCAAAATTTTACAGATCAGTGGTCCACTATATTACACAAAATGTTTGTGTATAACACAGAAGTTTGACTATATATTTGGTGGTACAGTGTACTACTTTACCACCACAGTAAGTTTTTAAACAGTTGCAAAACATGGAAGCATTATTCTCTTTATCTGATGCATATTATAATTCTTTAATAAGATGGCATAAATGTTTTAAAATACTGAGGCTTCACACCTCAGTAAGAATTTTATGCAGCAGTGTCGTTTGCTTTTACAGTATGACTAGTAGATCAAATTTGATGGCAGTTGTCAAAGCAAACTAACAATGCATGTATTCCCCTTTTTTTCCTCTTCATTTCAGAGTGACAGTGTTGATTTTCAAAATGCTCACTGTTTTGTGGTATTGGCATTTGCTTACCATGCAATATAAAAATTTCTAGCAAGAACGGTTTATCTGTTGTACTGTCTTTCATTGTAGTGATTGTGTTGAGACAGCCAGTTTTGTGTTATTCTGTAAAGTAGTGAGCACATATGTAAGAAATAATTAAATAATTGCACTGAAAAACAGTGACAGACACAAATGAGTTAGAAAATGCATAGAAAGCAGACGTCCCTTCCCCAAGCAACTGAGTTAAATTAGATTACTGTGCTGTATCAAAAAAAATACCAAATTCAAAACTGTATGCCACAGGTGGAAGCAGTGTAGAAGGTTTTCAAAAAGAAAGTATGAACATAAAAAATAATCCGAAGCAGCCGGTTTCAAGGAGGTAGAAATTATTATAAATGAGAGCTACAGAGTAGAAGTGAGTAGGAGAAAAATACAAAGCTTACCTTCACTTAAATCTAGTGTTTGCCTCATACAGTTTTTTCAAGGTAACTAATGCTACATCAAAATATGCTTGAAGGCAAGGTGTTGTTGCTGTATCAGTATTTAAATTGAAGTGAATCATAGGGCAAAGCTACAGAGCTGAGCGGAGTTGCACGGGAAACTTATTTTGCTTGATAGGAGTTGTTTTGAAATTTCAGGAAGTCTTTCTGACTTCCCAAGCAAATCAAAACCTGAATGTCAATGTTAAATTTCTGTCAATGGAAGGACCAGGTTAAGGTAATTTTTTCAAACACTTCATTTGTGTTGAAAAATTTAGAGTAGCCTAAAAATCAAAAATTTCATTCCGGGGGTGGGGGTGGGCGTTGTTGAAATAGGCCATCTCAATAATTTTACAATTTAGGTGCAAAAACATTTTCCAGAATTGTTAAACTTTTTTTACAATAATTTTTCTATAAAGCAGCTTTTTTCTACAAAATGCTGATTTTGGGTGGTAATTCTGACCTCATCAAATTTACAAGAGATACACATATAGTGTTCGTTAGCAGTAATCCTGCAAACAAGAAGCATCCATTCTTTAGCAAAAGAGGTGATGTTTAATGAAAGGGATTTTGAGTAAGACAAGAGGAGCTTCCAAGGGGTAGGGCAGAATGGGATTAAATTATAGCCAAAATACTAGAAAGTAGACCGATGTTCCCAGCCATACCTTTGAGATGAAGGGATTTTAGAAACTGCTAAACTCATGCCATGGGTGGTACTTTGAGCAAGTGGAGAGGAGAAAGATTATCTGAAATCAGTCTTCAGAAATGAGGATAAGGTGTCAGGAAAGTGAGACAGAGTGGGGTTAGAGGCATTGGTCAAAATTGAATACAAAAGGGATTTATAGCACTGAAGGAAGGGAAGTAGAGAATTTCAGCAAGAGTGTAGAATAGGAAGAAATGACGAGACATGCATGAGCGATAATACGGATCATTTATTCTCTAAAACTGTCAGTTTCTCAAGAAGCAGTTCATTTTTAATTATTTAAAAAAGAAATCTGAACATTAATCTGTCTTGGTCAAAAATTTCCCTTAAAAACAAATTGATTCCTACATACTATGCTTCACTTATGCATGGGCTTTCAGAATTAGTGCGCTCTTTTTTTTGGAAGTGCTCTGATTTGGTTTTATTTAAATGTGGGAAGGAACATCTTACTACCTCAAATGTTACTGATCTTCAGACAAAGTATTTACATCACCTGGGACCAATTGTAAGGTGACGGCTATGTGGAGACATTAAAATAGCTTTTTAAATGTAAAAAAATATATTTTTTTAAGACTTCTGGATTCTTGTATGCTGTATTTAGTAAGCAGCGCCAGCAACTGCTGTAAGAAAGTTGTGCTTTCAGTTCATGAACTTTATTAGTTTGACAGCTTCTCACAGACAGCCACGTCAGGATTTCAGGAAACTTCGAGACTAGTTAGCATAATTTCTTTACTGGAGGAAAAAGATGTAGTTTTAAAAATTAAGTACAGCGTGGTTTTAAACCCTCCTGCCTTTCCTTCAGGAAGTTCAGGTGAAATAGCAATAACTTAAGTAACTCTAAATTCCTTATATGTCATTTAATGTTGTTCCTTTAAATGCTGAGTGATTACTTTGGTCCTTTAAGGAGAAGCTTACTTCTCTACCCGTCTGCCATACACGTCTGTCTTAGTGTTTCCTGTGAATATTTATTTATTTTTAAATGTAAATAAATTTAAAAATGTATTTTTGGAATTGAATGATTTGGAATTGAATAACAAAGTTGTAAATAATGTTGCCGTAAGCCAGACTATTAAATATAAAAAAAATTAAAAAGCAGAAGTAGAATGTGTTGATGAGGTCCACAGTTACCGTATATTCATGCCTATAGCCCCATGATTTTTGAAAGATGTTTAAAAATTTACCAGTCTCCTACATAGGACCACCATTTGGAGACAATCAAAAATTTGCCAATTACCTCTGCAGATTTTGGCATTAACGTTCTGTCTGCAGAAAAATCTGGCAATGGTAACTCTAAAAATGCTGTGCTCTGGTGTGATGATCGATGGGCTGCTGCTTCAGCCTGAGAGCCTTTGTAATTTATGATTGCTGGGTAGCACCCCAGAAAGCCGCTGTGCAAGCCGAGAACTGCCAGAGCACCTCGACACTGTCCTGACAAAAATCTCGTGGCTTTTCTTGGGGCTAAACCGAAAGGAGGTCGCAGGCTGCCATGATGGTATCGAAACAAACACTGTTGCCATCACTGATCAGTATAGGGAAGGTCCGAATCCTGTTTAAAACTTCTGGTTTTCATACAGTTGGGTGTGAAAGCAACAGAAAGCTAACAGTCTTACCCATCTTTCTTGATCTCCCTAGTTTGTTGACAGTGAAATTTGTTTACAGTTAACTTTCCATTTTTCAACCTATTTGAAATAGCTCTTCAGAGGAAAAATTACTGTAACTCGTTGTGCTATTTAACCACCAGTGTATTAATTAAAATCATGGAATGTCATTTACCTTAATGGTGTTTTCTTATTCTGAACATTCCGAAACAAAAATCAGTGTTCCACCGTGTTAGCTTGTACACGTTCGTGTGAAATACATGTGTTAAAGTTGAAGCCTGTCTCCTTGTCACGTGGGTATGTGTTGGCATACGGTCGAAATCAGTTGTGCTCTAAGTGGTAGAGGAATTTAATGAGCAAGTAACAGCGGCTTTTAAAATGACACACTGCAGTGCACTGTATGGTAGGTGACTAGTTATAAAACTATAATTAAGTGTGTGGGAACTGAGAACGTCTGCTAAGGGAATGGCACTTACTGTTGCCAACTTTAAAAAACAAGCCTAATGCTGTAAAAATAGCATTAAAATATTACATACACCAGATTAAGCTGAGGACATAATTTTAATAGTTCTATTAAGTAAACTGAGGGGTAGTTCGTGAAGGAAAATATTCTGTGATGCTCCGTTATGTTATCTATCCTCTTTTTGTTATTCCCACACTGCACTTAATGGTGTTGAATAGCCGGTATTATAGCAAGGAATGTAACTGATCTACACATTTTCATGAAACAGATACCATCTTCAGAATTAGTTGAGTGACCCTTACAATGCGGAACAATGAGGCCTGAACAGCATTTGTGGCAGCGTTAGAAGGGTGGCTGCTTGCAGCTACATTTAAATTAATCTGATAACCTTGAAGTAACATTTTATATGGGACCAGTATTAAACCCACTCAGTCAATTAAGGATTCGTATTGGCGTCAGCACTCCTGCGGACATACCCTTGGCAAAATTTCATTAGGTGGTTTAGAAAGCAATACAGGCAACATACCATGATACTAATGAAAGAAATCCTCTCTTAAAACTTCAAAATATTCAAGCATTTTGTTTAGAACTGCGTTATTAAAGTCTGTAAACTAGCTGGTGTGGACCGATGGTACCTATTATTAATGAAGTCATTCGTCATTTTAAGATCCTGTTTCAAGTTTCTTGTCAAAAGCTAGAGGCCATGATTCTACAATGTAACCGTTTTGTTCACACTAAAAATTCTGGTCATCTATAGTTTAGCAAGGTTAGGGCTCGGTGGGTGGAATACAGTCATAAACTTTAATACAGCTTTGTTAGGAATGTGACTTTTACCTCCCCTTACAAAAATTGTGTGTCTCCGAAAAATCTGTTAGCAGATGCTCATTAGAGATTTGGCAGAAGCAGCGTATCTGAAGATCCATTCCCATTGCACGTGAACAGAAAATTAGAATCAAGTACTTGAATGCTTCTGAGTGCCGGAGTAGTATAGGGAATGAATGGGACTATTCATTTAATTGCTACTGCAATGAATGCTAGAACAAGCTGAAAATAAGGTGATGGTGTTTGCTATTCTTTCAGACCCACTATAGACCAAACTTTGAAGAGGAAAAGGCTGCCTGACTTGAAGGCTGAGGGAATAAGAGCAGTAGACTGTGACAAATTACCTCTGACGAGGGAAGAGGAGTTTAGTTCGGAGGGCAGTGGCAGGAAACCTGGGATTTAACTGAGTTAGACAAAGGTAAGACTGGCTAGGAAGGAATCTGGGGCTGAGAGCTGAAAGCTTTCTGTGGTTGCCTCACTTCGTTAGCTGAAAAAGGCAGAAGTTTGCCTAGTGACTCTAGAAAAGTGATTCAGGTGTCCCTGTGGTGCCAGATTAATGAGACTGCAGTATTTCGCCTTCCTTTCAGAAGGAAAGAAAACCTGGAAGGAGACAGAATTACATTAGCATTGTGACAGCTGCAGATAGGAAATGTCAGAGTTAAATCTACCTTTGCTGCCTCAGTGTGTTCCCTCTGTGTGGATGCAGTTATTTCAAGTTTTAGTCTGCTTGTTTCTGCTAACCTGTGGCCTCATCCAGAGCACAAGCTGCATCTCCTCATGTAATGTGGGAGTAGGTTTGGGTACAGAACAGTCGGCTGTAGACTCTTCAGGATCCTTCTTCTATTTGCTGATAATTTACGTGGCAGTAGGGAATGAAGTAGGAGACTGAATATTTATCCTGGTTTGTGCCGCTGCCACTTCGTTCCTGTGGTAGCGAGTGTTACGCGTTATTGTGAAAGATCACGGAATCACTTTCTGTATGTGTTTTCCCTGAGCACATTTTCTCACTAAGAAATGCTAAGGGTTATGGAATGTTCAAAAAAAGACTTTGAAATATTCCTTAGACACAGGTGTTTTAATTTTGCAGAACGTGTGTGGTCAGTGCAATTATGTTCTCTCTGAGCTGAATGAGAGCGCCATTTAAATGTTCTTGAGGTTATTATGAATATATTATATGACTCATAGAATTATCTATTATTCAACCTATTGTTATCATGCAGTCAGAATTGAGAAGAGACAATCTTGTGCTGATAAAGGATGATCTTGTCTCTGACCTTCACTGTCTGGAATGCTGAGCCAATGCATTGAGTGATTTCTTTACCAAGCCAGGAGCAGGAAGAATAGCAAGAGTGAATCACGTGGTATTCTCCATGCTTTATCCACACTCTGGAAAATCAGGTATTGGGAGTAATATGTTCAAATGGGTGCATATAAAAGCATGAACTGAGCAAAGGCTAATGAAATAGTGTGATTACTGATTAAGATATTTAACCAAATGATTTAGTATTTTACTTCATCAGTAAGAATATATTATCTGTAATTCCTGGAGAAAAAAGAGAGAGGGAAAATCAGTTCTCTGATTACTAAAGTTAAATCTGGTAATTGTAAATTTAGTTCTTACAGAAATGAATGCTACTTGCAAGCAGAAAACACAATCTTTATAAATTCTAATAGATAACAATTGTATGGTTATATGGATAACAATTTCTGTAGTAGAAACCATATACTGCATTAGGTAGTGGTTAGATGAATTATTATCTAAAGAATTGTAATACTAATAATCTTGGGAAATATTAGTTTAAAAAAATTGTAACAGTTTTATTTCACTAATGTCAGCAGAGTTTTATGGTTCTAGAACTCATTAATGTCGTCTTTTAGCAGCTGGTAGCTCTTAGCAGCTGCTATTTATCCAGTGATCAAAACAATGAGCAGGTATAGTTAATGATAAACCTTTTTTAAAAAAATCTTTTTATAATTTATTGGTTTTCATTGTTGTTTTCTTGACCAGCATTGCAAATATCTGAAACTCATGTTCTCTGGTTAAACAATCTCTCTGGTTTGGCTGATCTGTTGAAATCTCCTAACTTAACATTGCTTGCTACAGTATTTTTTGTATGCCTTATTATATATGCTGTCACAGTACGTAAGGACCGCTAATCAAGGACCAGCATCCCATGACTCTGTAAAGCATACAGAGACATATCTAAATCAATCTCCTTTCCCAAGAATTTCTAATCTAAAATGAAAAAGTGACAGATGAAGGCAGCTGAAATACAGGGAATCAATGTTTGTTGGTAGTAGTACAAAGCACCCCCCAGCTACAGAGGAAGGGCTACGTCTCAGCAGAGATGGGATCCCATCCTGGTGTGTCTGTGGCAACAGGTGAGTGGAGACAGTCCCTCAAAAAGTGGCAAAGGAGGGCAAGAGAAAGCTGAACTCAGAAAGGTGAAGTGATCTGTTGAAAATCAATGGCAGAGCCAAGTGTAGAAACCACATGTTAATGCCCTATTACAGGGGATAATCTGCTATGCCATATGGCACCTGGCCTAAAGAAGCCTCCGACCATGTAAGACTGTGAAAAAATAGTTCAGTTCTGTCCTTGAAATGTCACTGAAAAGTTAAAATGACAGGGAAGTGGTTAGAATTCATAAAAATAAGCAAGTCCAATGCTGATTCTTTTAGGTACACGAGTAGATTTGATTGGCATGCGAAGCCACGAGAATGGCTGTAAGTTTAATAGGCTTAACAGTGCGCCCCTTTCATGAAACCCCCTCCACAAACAGATCTTAACTTGCAGCAAAGGGAACATAAATACCCTTTGTTTTCCTCGTCTTTTTGCTTAGTGGATCATTGGACAGTTCTGAGAAGATGAGACCTTTTCCCATGAGTGGTTTTCAGCAACAGGATTTGAAATGGCCTGATAGTCTCCCTCCTGCTGTATAGGCAGATTCCATTTCCCTTTCAAAGCCTGATTTATTTTTTTCAAGGTCCTCAAGTTTTCCAGGTTATCTCAGTGACTCCTGCTTCACAATCAGCACCAAGAATGCTAGAGCTATCTACCTTTGGTATTGAAATTGCTAGATAACTGTAATAGAAATCGCTCCAATAAATTTTAATAAAATGCATTGACATTTTAATAGTGTTTCAAAGTGCAATTCCATGAAAGGCATGTGGAAAAGAACCATTGTGTTTTTTCCTTCACGTTCTTAAGAGTTGCTTTGTCAGATTCATGTTTGCCATTGAGTCTTTTGTAGGCCCCTCAGATATCAAGCAATTTCAGTCAGGTTTCTTGTGTGCTTGCTTGTTCTCTTTCTAGCCGTTTCTGACAAAGACCGTTGGTTTTTTCCCAATTTAGAAATTATCTTTTTTCTTCCCATGTTTCTGTGAAGACGCAGCCTTTTTGTATGCCTTCTTCCCTAATTGTTCCTATACCACTCTGCTTAACCTTTGTGAGTTTTGATGTTACACTTTTTTGTCGTATATAGCATTGAGGCATGTTGGACTTCCTTAGGTGTGAAACCAGCTGACAGTACAGTGCGCGTACTAGTGTTGTAAACAGTTGAATTTGCGTTATTTTGATGTGTGTTATGCAGAGAAGGGGAGTGAAGCTATTTGAAATGAAAACCGGTGGTTGTGCCCTTTGGGAAAGGGAAAAATATAGTATCAGCAAAACATGCAAATGCAGGCTTGCAAAGCAGATTATTCAGTTTTTCCTGTGTTGTACATAAGGAGTTTTGTTTTGAGAGCACATAGTATTGCTGCTGCTAAATATCTTCTTTGCTGTAAATAGTTAAGCCTCTAATGGGACTACAGTTGTGCTAAGTGCTAAGATTCTTCAGAAATGGCAAAATGTGCTAAGAGTTAGTGAGATAAACAGCATGGTATAAGGCAGGCTTTATGGCAGGGAAGATAGAGGTTTGTAGCATTTAGTGTGCTTCGAAGCCTCTGAATGCAGCCTCATTTAGGCATTGAGGGTGTTGTAGTCTTAACATTAACAGAAGCTGAAAGAACTTACTCTTCCACAAGACAGCTGTGACTCTTGATGAGTCTTACTGGTTTGTATTTAAGCACAGTGCTGCTTAACCGTTACTTGGTCTTTCTGTCACTAAAGTCCAATATTTGTCAGTATGAAGACTTGAAAGCCTTCAAGTAGTTTGTTGAGCAGCAGAGCTGATTAAGAAACCTTATGTCTGTTCAGATCAACAGTGAATAAATGTGCTCTAGCTTTCGCTTCACAGCTATGCTCCTTAGTCTGAACTAGAAGCTTCCGATTGTGCCCCATTTTATTGCTCTTTGGTTCATGTCGTTGGAGGTTCACACAGTAGATCTGCATACCCACCAACAAAGCTAAACTGGAGGACGGACTCGAGGAAAGTGCCTGACATGCTGCTTCTGTTGAGAGGCACCCGGTTTGCAGGGCCAGAGTAGAGCTGATAGGAAGTCAAGGCCCTCTGTGGATGTCAGGCTTCAACACCTACTCTTTTGCTGTAGAAAGTCACTCCTGCTTGCTGATGTTGACACACCCTTTGGAACTGAATCACACCAAGGCTGCTCTGTGAATTCAAACTGTATGAGGCATCAGAGAATCCATGCAGGGCTTGACATAAATGCTTTCATAATGGGAAAAGCTTGGGTTCAGGTCTGCACCTTTTTAGATAGTGGAAATCTTTTGGTTGGTTTTGTTGATTGCCTGGTGTCCAATCAGGCAAATTAAATTTTGGGGGCAGGGTGTGTGCTTGCTAAAGTTTTTGGGTGGGATCATAAGCTATGTGCATTTATCCACATGCTGCTCCTAACCCTTCCTGTATTAATTCACTTGTATCTACTAACACTACTGTATATTGTCCATTTGGCTTTGATAAGGTCTATATTCTCCATGGGAATTGTTCATGGAACTTGTAAGCCTTCAATGTTATTAAGAGCTCTGCATTTCTGTCAAACTTAGCCAAAACTGGCAAAAAGTTTTAAGTACTTAGTAAGGGTGCTGAAAGTTTCCCTGTGTGGTCCCATCAAACTTTTGTCTTAGAAAGTAAAAAGGTTTAGAATATTCAGTGAATATCTTCTCAGTTAATCTTTAAGGTATTGTTTTTGTCTTTGAGCAGGTTACAAGAAGTTCAAAACCAAATCCTGCTACTTCAGCATACTAAGCAGTCTTGCATCACCCCACACACTGGTCTGACTCTGTCAGCTAGATGTAACATTACCTAACTGTAGTTCAGGGCAGCACGTTTTTATATTTAAGACAAAAAACAATTAAAAGAAACAGAAAAGGATTTTTCTTTCATGAATTAATACTATTCCCACTGATTCTGTTACGAGTGGTATTGACTTATGAAAATAACACAACTACTGGAATGAGCTCTGTTGAGGCGAAGATTTATGTACGTTTAGTCTCAAATTGGTACATATTACATACCTAGTAGAAAGGAGCAAGAATGCATTGTTTGTCATACTGTATAAACATGGAAAATTTGATAATACTTGAAGTATTCAAGTGACCAGTGATTTGCAATGTCTCGGGAATGACTGATGAAACTAAGACTTGCTTATGTTCCTAATGTCTTTGGTAGTTACTGAAGCCAAATGAACCTAAATTTAACCCTCAAATGATGTATTTTTAAACAGGATCATAGTTCTAATGATACTTGTGGTTCGTGTCTTGAGAAAGATAGAGAAATAGTTGGATAATGCCTGTTCCTTTTGGATCTTCTGGGAAATAAAAATGTGAGGTGAAATTTTAAAGAATGTCAATCTAAAGAATATCAATCTAAAAGATTGATAGTAAGGCGAATTCTCATACCAATACCAAATACTGTGTTTACTGAAAGATAGATACTTCATCATGGTGAAATGATTGGCGTTTCCTAATCAGGCTTCTTTTCTGTCACCAGTTTCTACATTTCCAAAGAGTGATCTAGAAAGCTGGTGTATCGCTAGTGCTACACAGCTCCCTGTTCCTCTAGGGAGAAAACTGGGCAGGTTGTGTATACTGGAGTATTAAACAAGGAGGCACAATGAACATAATCTTTAGGGTTCCAGATACTGAAATTTCTTCCTGAGCATCTGTGCCTGAGCAGAACTGCCTTGCTACCCATGCCAAAGTGAAGTAGTATGTAAATAAATGCCGCAGGCATCCATCTCCTGTGTGGGCTCTGGCTACCTGACAAGAGCTCATTTGTGCACCTGTAACACTGAAGTTTACCTGAGAAGGGAACTCTCAGAAGGACTGAGTAGTTGTGTAATGCATTTTTGGCAGTCTGTCTTGAAGGTGGAAGGTTTTGTTATTATGTGTGTGTACATTAATCTATTGCATCTACTTCAGTGACATGCTCTCATACAGTAATCTTAAATCATTTCCAGCCAACAGAATGAGTTAATTTAAACAAGCACAGTTCCTGTAAAACAACAGAAAAGAGAAAGCCAAAAAGCAGGGAACAGAAATAACTACAACTAAAGGCTAGAAATTTACAGTTTTGTGTTATTAAAAACGGTAGTAGATGCCTGGAGAAAAGGGTGAGAAATGTGAATTGCAGTCAGCAGTTAATGAGACTTTTCTCTTTTTTTCTTTGGGTTTAAGCAATAAAAATAATGGAAAAAAATCACAAACACCACAGGCATGACTGGAATTATTAATAAAATTTCCTCTAGTGGTAGAGCATTAAGGAGATGCAGAATATAAAAGCAGCAGTTTGTCCTCCTCCTTCCTTTCGCAGCTGTGAAAATAACCAGGAAAATGTACAGAATGTTGTCAGCTTGAACAACTTTCTTGTTATCCTCTTATACTTGCAGTTACATTTTAGGAAAATATTCTGATATCGAAGCATCTGACATATTTCGAGATGACAGCAAGTATGTTTCTCAGTACATACCTAGTTGAAAGAATACACATCTAGTAAAAAAACATGCTACAACAGGAGAAATTTTAAGCTTCAAGGTTTTTTTCTAGAGAGGTCTTAAGTTGATACCAATTTAAGTACAAGTGTTTGAACTTTTTCTACTGATGCTGTATGCTATAACAAAGATTGCTGTAAAGAACCTTCAGTTTAGAAACATGTAGTCTTTGCTTTTCTCTCTCATTAGATATTTAGTTAATTTTCTCAGTTTCATGAAGAAACAGAGGGAAAGGAGGTGATAATACAAGTTTCTCTTAATCTTGCATTTATAGTGTTCTCAGAAAAACGACATTAGGACAAGAGTCCAGGGTCTGAAAAGAAGTTCCTGGGTCATCAGATTCTGGCTTCCAGACAGCCACGTTTTTCATATACACTTGTCAAGTGTACGTGACTTAAGTCTTGTTAAGATCTTAAGTTTGACCACAGCACTCCTGATAAAAGTTCTCCAGACCTTAATGACCGTCATGAATAGAAAGTACCCTATGATTTTCAACTTAACATGTAAGATAAATGGAATGGTTAATAGTAGTTCTTGTGCCAACATTGTTCCTTTACTTGTGCCAGTTATGTCCAATGCCTTGTTGTGTTTATAGAAAATGATCAGCCATAGACTCCTGTGATGGATTCTTCTGTACCTGATGCTCTTTGAACTCTTGCTCATGGGAACTAGAATTGCTTGTGACTTTCAAAACAAGATCTTACCAGTGCCTTGAATAATAATGTTAGTATTGTATTTGCTAGGGGAAGTAGGCTTATATGTCTGATATGTCATAACTTAGATATCCATGTAAGTTTGTTTTTAATACTGTAGGCAGTTGGAATATCGTCAAGTTTTTATTCCTAATTATAACTTGGCAAACACAGCAAGAATAATAAATCCAGCTTCCATGTCTACTCTGCTACCTTTCCACACTGCTCAGAAATCACCTATTTTCTACTAGAATATCACTCATAACCAAAATTTCTTGACAGCTGTGGCAGGGTAACTACCCATCCCCTTCCTACTTCAGAAAGAACCTCTGCAAACAAATCTGCTCAGCTTCTCCCAGTCAAACCGACTTGCGCTCTGTGCAGCCCAGACATGTCTACTAGCATTTTGTGTCTCCCCGGATGATCCAGTAAACAGAGCTTTTGTATGTAGAGATTTCCCTGGTCAGGTCACATCATAGTCAGCAGCAGCAAGTGCATATCTGGTGCATTCCAGTAGAAGTTTATGGCCGTGCACAAATTATTCAGACATCCCAATTGTTTAATGACCTGCTCAGTACGTTTGCCGATGATAGGCGTAAGTAACGTGTTCGATGACACTGCACTTAGCGTGAGTTTGTCTTCACAATCGTGTACGCAAAATTTAAAAGTTAAAATTACATAAACTATGACAGAAGTTGTCTTGCCTGTATTTGTTCTTTGATTGTCAATCTGAAACCACCTTAATTAGAACTGGAGTATTCATCTTCTTATAGGGTGAGGCAACATGACCTGGGGCGAACAGTGTTTGTGCTTGTTTAACATTAGGCATAGAAATAGGTCTGTGGGGCCTACATAAAGCATATGCTCAGCATATGCCTTGCTGGGTTGGATCTTAGTACAAACTCCTTGCCGTTTTGTTGTCATCTTGTTGCATGTTACTGAAATGGAAGCATGGTGGAACCTTCTTCAGTGCCTTCTCAATTTTTTATTACAAGCACCATCTGCCTATTCTCCATCAAATGTTTTTTCGTATGAACAGTACATTTGCATATACACCTTCCTTCTCCTTAGGGGCACAGCAGGAAAGACCTTTGCTCCCAAGGAAGCTTTGGGAGAGTTGTTTCTTCGTGTGAGTCGCTGTTGCCACATTCTGACTTTTTTGCGGTCTGTCAAGCTCTCATTGCATTCTCATCGCCATAGTCGTCCTGCTACAGCTAAACATCTGAAACAATTTCTTCTTAAAACTGAGCAAAATAAAATAGCTTGATTTTCCTGAACTACGGCTTCATACTTTTTTCCCCACTTCCTTAGCTGAATGTATGAGTTGGCATATAAAGTATATTGGCCTGTTGCAGAGGTTGGAGCAGGAATGCTCTGCAGAGTCTTAATGATTTGCGTTAAAAAAATTTGCTAGCACATGCAAATTAAGATATAGAATCCTGCCTGGTAATAAATATGTGTTCGTAGATCACCTGCCACGTTTAAGCTGACTGAATAAACAATTTTTGGAGTAAAATCACTGACTGATTTGGCTCCTGAATTTTGCAGGTATTTTCTCAAGTAGATTACTCTCTCTAGCTCAAACTATGAAACTGGCAAACAACATTAATGCAAGTTTGACACTCCTTCTCATGCAAATCTGGAAAGCTCCTGTCCTCTCCAAATATCTGGGCACTGCTGCCTACCTAAGGCAATGAAAATCTGTCATTTTCCAGCCACATCTCACACCCGTCTATCCTGCTGTTGATCCATCAGCACTCTGTATTGTAAGCCAATGACTCCTGTCACTGACGGTCCTCGGGGTAGCATTCCTTACGAAGGATGGTAACTATAAAGAGCACGTACTAGAATTAGATTTAAAATTAATATAAATACTGTATCAGAAAAGCACATTTTAAATCTGGTTTTTATAAAACGTTTTGCAAAATGGCAAGGAGTAAATTACAGGTAACTTAGAATAGAATCTGTTTTAAAAAGTCATTTGTCCATTAACACTGTCTAGTTGTTCACTGTCATCTTGTAGAAGTTGTCTTGAATACTTTGGGGGAAAATATTTAGTTGGTTCAAGTCAATCAAACTCAGAATTTACCCTACAGTACTCAGCACCAAGAATGCCTGTAATATAACTGTAGAGGCTGCTGTTGGTAGAGAAGGGGGCTTGGAATAATAAATATTTTCTCTTTGAGCCTCTTTCATACTCTGACTATATTAAGTAGAACAGGTCAAAATATTTTCAGACATAATCTATGTGGAAACTGCCAGTTTGTTTTGAAACAGCAATAGAGTATATATGCTCAGATTCAAAAATCATACCAAACAAGGTAACTTACTACCTTGTTCTTCAAGAGTCTGTCAAAAACTGTGTAAGCAAGCAGACAACAAGCATTCTGGAGTTTGCTCCCTGGTTAGCTATGCAGCTAGCAAGCCTGGGATTTCAAAGGGGTCCAGACTCCATCGCTACAGAGCAAGAGGCAGAAAGACCCTGGAAGTTACCCATGAGCTTGCTTGCCTTTGATCTGAAACTCCTATGTGACATTTAGGAATTTGCAATATATTAAGTTATTAATATAGCTGTAATGGTAATTTTTGGAGTGTCTATGTGTGCTTCCGAAAGAAAAAAAAAACATTCCTTTCCTTTTTACCTTCCAGTTCTTTCCGGAATTTTACATGGAAAGGCTATTCTAAGTTCTGATGGTCTCTATCCTTAGGTAGTTATGGTTATGGTGGTTAATAATGATTAACTTAATTCTTTGAATGACGTGCCAGCAGATAATAGCACGTTACTACTTCATAAAGCACTTGCTTATTTATTTGGTTGAGTGGTTGGATGTTAGACCTCCTGCGTTACAGCTGTAGGTGCACTAACGTCTGATCAATAATGGAATTAAACCTCTAACAGTAAAGGCACACATCTTGTATTCATGAATAAACTGAGGGCGGGAAAACCTTTCTTGACTTCTCACTAACGCTTTTTATAGCTCCATAGAAATGTGGAACAGAAGGGGTGGCAGAACGGCTCCCTGCAACACCCCACACTTCAGAACTTACCAGGAACAGAAGCAGCGATCACAGCTAGCTATCAGGGTGTCGTGGAGAAAATAAAGCAGATGTCAGTGAGATTCCTGCAAGTCTTTTCAGGACCCTCTCTCAATGCAGAGTATTGCTGAGCTGAGGTAAATTTTGTGGTGTTATCAAGAAATATAAGGAGTTATCAAGAAATAACACAGCAATATATGTTGTGTATTTAGTGAAACTGTGGCAATGGTAACTGCAGCTGTGTTCAATCTGTCAGACCCATGTTTGTGCATTGGGATAATCTTTCATTTGCTGCTGTACTACCTCTGCCAGGTGAAGCCGACTATAGAAGAATGCCGTGAAGATCAATCCTGGATCTCCCTCCGCAAAAGTTAGGCATGCTACTGTGGTTAAACTTAGCGTTCTTTTACCTCAGCATCTAAGATCAGGTGTGAGCTTAGAAAACCTGCCTGATCTAGGCGACTGAACAGCAGTCACTGATTTTGCAAACTCAGGCGTTCCAGCAGCTCTTTGTGTCCACATGATGATTACGGGCATGCCTTCCGTCGCAGCATTACCTATTTAAGAGCTGAGTATCTTAGCTGATCGTTGAGCATCCTTTTTGGCAGTGAAGAGTGTCTGATGCTTAGAACATTCATCTTGCCTCTGTCAGGTGTCTGTATTTAGAGCTACTTACAAACCCATTCACAAAGAACAATTTTTCAGGAGGCCATGAAGTAGGAACAGAAGTACAAAGCAAACAAAGCCCTTTGCTCCCACCTCCCTCCTTTCCCTCCCTTTCTTAAAGCAAGGATCTTAAAGACTGCTTGAAACAATGCTGAGTAAAATGCTTTCAGGCATATGGCTATTAAGTTCATTGCATTCATTTGGATTCTACTGCCAGTGTCGTTAAGTATTTGAATGCTACTTTAGCCCCTTAGAAGCCGAGAATTCAAAATAATTTTAGTATTAAATGCAAAGCCTACTGTTTGCATGAGTGCTATTTATATTGCCTTATTTACGTGCATACTTTTCAGGTGTGCAAGACTAAGTCGTTCTTCAGCAAAATGAGATTAATGCGGAAATGTTAGTGATTTGTATGCAGTCTCTCGCTGGGTGTCAGCACTGCAGCCTAAGTTGTGCAGATAGGAAAAACTCTTAGGAGGGCAAAGCTGTAGTGCTAAAATTGAGTGTTGTCTGTTAAAACTTGAGCAAGAGTTAAGCACGCTTTATGTAAATATATCAAAGCCACCTGCTAGAAATCATTTTGGCACTGCAATGCTCCAAGAGTTATGTACTTGTTGGGTCTGAAAATAAGTATCGTGTTGCATTTCGTAGCTTGCGTGTGGTACCATCAGTGATTCAGTTCCAAGCTAAAAGAAGGCTTGCAAATGGTGTCTCCTCTAGCAGCCTGAATACACTGTAGGAATTTGAGGCTTTAAGAATATTCTGTAGCTGTTTTAGAAATCCGAAATTTCAGTCAAAGACAGTTTATCGAAAAATGAATAAAACAGAATTTGCCTTAATTTTTAAAAGATTTTTTAGAAATTCTCAGAGGTGATTTGCTGATAGGTGCATCTTAAAAAGAATGTAATAAAACTTTATTCACTGCCTCATATCTATTTCCATAGTTCTCAAGAAGTTTAACATGCCTCTTTTTTGTCGCAAAACTGACTAATAGCAGCAGAGTTCAGATAGTTTCTGAAAAAGAGTAAGTTTTTCAAGCAGTGGAGAATCTGACCTCATTATGAATACGAGAAAGTACAGCAATGCACATGTTACCTTAGAAATACAGTTAATTCAGGGTTCCTGTTGAGTTGAGCTGGAATTCTGTTTAGGCATTTTGTTTACTCACACTAATTTGTATCTCGAGTCTCCCATTATGAAAAAGGTCTTTTGTGCATACCGTTCAACTTACTCCAACATAGTCGGGCAGTTTATATTTGTAATTTGTTTTTTTGAAGCTGTATTACATTAAAAATTCTGATTTTCCCTTTGGTTTATCTTGAGCATAATGTGGGGACAGTGCAGAGGGAGAATGACTTTTTTTAGCCCTCAGTATTTTAGCCTCCAGTGTCTGCCCGCTCAGTAAAGTAAATTATAGTGGGCAGCATACATGTAACGATACAGCTGAGATTCCAGTAACATTCTGCATATTGGCCAAACCTTTTCTGCACTTGTCTTTTTCTCTCTAAAAGAGCCTGAGCAGATGAGGTATTAAAGCTCCAGATCCTAAGATAAAGCTGTGACATAAACTAGCAGTAGAAGGAAGATACTGTGTAGTTTGTCCTGTGACATACCATCAGTAGGTTAGTTGCCTGCTAATGTAGGATGTCGTGCTGCTTCTACAGGTGTAGCATGGTTTTGTGAGATTTTAGTATTTGTTTGCTTGTAAGTACTGTGTGGGGTTGGGATATCTAAATAAAGAGATGCAACCGTTGCATGCATTTTACATTATTTTGGTGCAAATTATTACCTTTAAAAAGTACGTTGGTGTATAGTGACTTGATTCCCTACCCATTGACTCCATTGGGAGTTTTGAAATGGATTCCTGGGGATGCCAAGACACATGCCCTGATTCTGTGCATAGCAATACAGTGAGCAACATTAAGAGTGTTAGTGTTGTCTGTAGAGACACATTAAATCACTGGATGAAAACAACCACATCTCCTGCTTATGAACTGTTGAAAAAGACCTGGTAACTTTGGCTGCAGGAAAAATATTTGGAGAGACCTACTCTTCATACCTTTCGGTTTGCACAGAGGAGTGAATAAAGCTTATAAGCAGCCTTTAAAGATATTTCCCCATTCCTGATTAGGAGTAATTTTTAGTTTATAGTTTCAAGACTAAAAGTCAATCACTAGTTTTTTTATCCCAGAGCAAATGTTTACAACAGAGGTACTAAACACTTGAAAATAGAGTAGCTTATAATGGAAGCGACAGCTCATCTTTAACTTTGGAAGGACAAGCAGTACCAATTTAATTAAAGCTGTGTTAAAATAAGACTGTCATTTGTATCACAGTGATTCTCCACCCCTCCAAGAAGTCCTGCTGCCATTTTGTACCACACATTCTTGTCTTGTGCAAATTAATAGATCGTTTTATTTTCCGCAGGAGATCTGAAGACTTTTATAGCAAAACCTCCAGTGTCAAAATGAACACAGGTATGCTGCTTCTGTGAGATTTTTCTTTACTCTTGCAGTGTTTGGTAAGCAGAGAAGGCCCCAAATTTGTTTAAATTTTTCATGAACAAATTGTACTGTGGTTGGTGCTGAACTCAAATTAAGCAAGGTGTTTTAATAGTATGTCTGCTTCTGTGAATTTGTAGTCCATATATAAAATTTACGTACACGTTTTTGTGCGTATGGATATATATGGATATGTGAAATACACATGCATGTTTAGCTTTCTGTGCTTAAGCTGTAAGTATTGGTTTTGTATTTGTATGTTTTATGTGAAAATATGTACTACGAGGACATAATAGCTATGGTAAAAGGGCATTAAAGCATCACATTTTCCTAAGAAAATGCACGTGCTTTAGAAATGCTTTGTTTTCATTTTCTACTGTCATTAAATTAAGGGCCATATAAATACTACCCTGTATTATTAGCTACACTTGCATAATCAGATGAGGATAACTATTTTGTCCTTGTAGGGATTTGTATTTTCTCTCAAGTTGCTTTCATAGATGTATTGGCCAAGTGAAGTACTCTACAGTAAGTTATCTTCACAATCTGTGACAACATACTAATATTTGCTCCTGAATCAAGTCAGTAGCTGGTGCTGCTGTTTTTGCTGGAAGTGGCCATAGGCCTCTTGAAGGCAGACTGGTGAAATCTTGGCGTCACTCATGTCAGGTGTAAATTTTCAGTTGCAGTCAGCTCTTTACACTGCATAGGTGAACCATCTGGTTTGCAGATTAACTGTGGGACAAGGATAGACATATCCATCCTTTCCAAACCGGTTCATTGTATTATTGACTGTAGTGCTGCGCCACGACAACTGGCAAGACAACTTGAAATAAGCAAAATGTGTTATGCGGGACCTGAGGACCTGAACTATCTTTGAAGCCAGTTTGGGGGTTTCAGCAGCGTGTTCTAAATTGAAGGGATTAGCTTTTCCGTGGTATAGGTTGCCATTATCTAGGCCACTGCATTAATAAGGCTTCCTGGCTTCCTGTTGTCTCAGAAAATGACTGGAACTCAATAGGACCAGGTTCTCGGACAGATTTTTTTAATACAAAGTTAAAATCTATTGACTCACTTGAAACCACTACTTTTGTAAATGTAGTAAGCAAGAGAAATGAAATTTCTCCGTTGAGCTTGTGGTTTTTTTCCCCCCAGAGTTTTGGTTGTTCTTAATTATTTTACAGACATTAACAAGGGTGGTAGGTTTTTTGTTTATGAAAATACTACTTGAAATTTGTCCTATCCTGTTGCATTTTTAATGAAGATGTCTGTCCTAAACATGTCAGTCTGTATAATTACGGTAGTACTGAAATACTGCTTGCTTCATAGAGCTGTAACTTCAGAAGTAACTCAGCTAATCATTATACATTTGACAGATTATATTGTGCATTGCAATCATATGAGTTAAAATCATATGATAGATGTCATTTTATACCTTCTACTTTGAAAAATGGGGATAGAGAGGTAATTTGCCAGTTCGTGCTACTGCAATTCTGAAGTACAACTGTTCTGTGTTGTACTGAGGTTATTCGTGTAATTCTCAAGAGAAATAGAGGTAAGATTTAAGTAATCCATGTGGCTGAGTGACAACTTTGGCGATTGAGAGTCGTCTGATCCCACAGGAGCCTTGAAAACAAAAGATCAGAACACACCTGAAATCCATTTCAGTTACCTAAGGGTATCAGGATTGTAAGCTGAACTTTAATTTTCATCTTGTATATGCTTTATATTAATGTGCATGTTACCAACTGAACTAAAAGAAGGTATTGACCAAAAATGTGGTATTTCCTATCAGTTCTATTGATGTAGATGTAGATGTGGTTCTATTGATGTTTGCTGACTGTAAAAAAAAAAATTAATCCAGTGAGTAGGGTGAAGAGTGAACGTCTTGCACCTATCCATTGATAAAGCACCACTTTACTAAGGAAGAGAGTGACTGAGGTGGAAGCTGTTCTGCATGGTGTTTTGGCCTAGTTCTTTCCGGGGTTTTGTTTATTTTGTTTGTTTTGTTGTTTTTTTTTTTTACACTATGTTGTCTTTGAACATAAAATGGGTGCTGCAGTTGTAGGGGTTTTTTTTGATATTTTACTGCTTTACAACAGGAATTTACGCATGACACAGTTGGAGATTATTGGACAGTGTTCATTTGCCACTATTTTGTTTTAAAAATATGCATTTCATTAATTACTCCTGCAGATAGTGAGCACTCTAGTTTGACGCCAGTAACTGCTGAATTGGCAAATCTAGTGTATATGCAGCTTTAAAAAGAAAAAGTAAATCTACTGCTTAGAGTGGGCTCCTCTAATCCAGTGTTCCCTGTGGCTGCAGACTTGGCAGTCTGTCTCGGCAAACCCTACAGAAGATATTTTTGTCTACAGAGAAAATGTTTTTAAGAGCTTTGGTTTTCGATACTCTACCATATATGGGAGGGATTTTTTAGCGTTTGATGTTAATTCTGTACCACATGTTAGGAAGGAGTATTCAACGGCATAAGGCAATGAAGCATGTTTGCAAAAGCAAAGAAACAGATGTAAGATATAGGGGAGGTTTTCAGAAGTACCAAAGGTACTTTGGCTCATAGTTCCTTTTGGTGTTCAAATGCTGTCATAATTTTAAAATAGTAGTCTAATAGAATGTGTGCCTTTTTAAACCCAAACGAAGCAATCGTCAACAGAATAATATCTTAAACCGTATTTAGGGGTTTTCATCAACAAGTCTTCAAGTATTTTACAGATTGGATGAGCATCGTGAACTTGGTGAGACATTTTGAGAAACGAAGTCTCAGAAAACCTGAGCTACCCTTGTAGCTCACATCAGATTAAAACACAGGATGAATGTGTTTATTGTTCATACTATAGACATGCATGCATACCTGATGTTGGGGGAGAGGTAATTGCATTGAGGATTAATGAATGGACACAAGTTAATATGCTAAAACAGACTCTTAGTATCCATCTGTAAATATGTTGGCTGAGTTTCACCCAGATAATTCTTGGTAAATGCGTCTAATTTTAAAATTATTTAGATGGCTGTTTGCAGTAGAGGAAGCACATAAAGAGCAGCCAAGAGTGAAAAAGTATGCAGCTCTGGAAGACTGCAAATATTTTGTGTTTGTTAAAATTATTAATGGAAGTCATCACATGGACTAATCTCTTACATTCTGTCTGGGAGAGAAGAATAGAGATTCCTGGGTCCCTGCAGAGTTCCTGAATAGATTGTGAAGCCACTTTTAGATCACTAAAGCAGATCATGTGGGCTTGAGCGTTTCAGGCATTCTACAAAAAAATTATGTTTTTGTAATCAATATTTGTTGTAACTTGGCAGCATCAAAGAAGCAAATAATATTAGGTTCGCCTGTGTAGTCAATGTTAGGTTATGTGATAAAAGCTCATCGACACACCCGCAAAGGAGCTTGGAGAAGCAGTGGCAGGAGGGGAAGCCCAAATAATAGTCTGCCCTGCCAGGCTGCTCCCAGGCCCATCACAGGAGCTGCCAAAGGCCTGTTTCCACAAGCCTAGAGGAGCACAGGGGCACAAGGGCAGGAGGAAGCCAAATTAAGGACTCCCAAGGAATAAAGGAAGGCACAAGGGCCTCTCTTGTCCAGGCCCCGCCGAGGACTGTCCCAGAAGAGCCTCACCCCGGGGGCTCCAGGCATGGAATGAATGGCAGACTTTGAATTGGCTCCATTCTGCTTTGAAGCAGGACCTGACCGATAGACTATTTCTCAATAGAGATACAGCTGACTTAGGGTGGTGCTGTCTGTAGTGGGAGCAGTTGTTGGGGTTGTGGATTTAGGGGGAAAGGGTTAAAGTGCTTATTTGTGGAAAGAAACAGAATTAAGGAGAGAGAAAGTAGTGAGGAATGGGAGAAGGGCTGAAGAGAAAAATTGTAGGAGGGCAGTTGGCAAAGGGAGAGGAGCTGAGTGGCGAGCTTACCAGAGGAAGAGAGCATCCAGAGCCCGACCACAGAAAGTGTGAGCATACAAACACAAAAACACACATCTTCCTAGCTGGAGGGCAAGTCACCACCTCCAGTGGGTGGCTCTTTTTCTCTCTTTAAAGGTAAGTCTGCAACACTGATCCTAGCATTCCGAAGTTTGTCCTTATATGGCCCTTACCTGCCCTTTCTCCCTCGTTCTCTGTAGGACGTGCTAAGGATGCTTATTTGTCATCTGATTTGATGGGGGAGTTATTTAGGGCCTGCAAAAGAATATCTAGGTGACAACCATGCTAAGTCTTGATTTGAGCTGGACTTGCATTTTAGGCAGCTGTTTTCATTGTGAATTATTGCCCAGCTTCATATTCTGTTATTGCCTGCAGACCTTAGCTGATCCAGGTCTCCTTTGCTCCAATGTTAAAGCAATGCCTAGGAAGACAGGACTCTCACTCCCGCAGAATGTCACGTCAAAAGCATAAAGAATTGTGCATACGTGTATACATATTTGCACAGATTTCATTCTTTAAAACGTGCCTACATTTTGTATAGATTGTTGCACATATCCTCATTTGTTCCTTGAGTAACACCTGTGCAATATTAATTGCTTATAGTTTGCAAGTGAACTGAGCAGATGATAATTAATTCAGCCTCCCTTACTGTTTCTGAATTCTCTGTTCTCTCGACTTAGAGCTTTTTGATGTTATTCGGACTTCAAGAGTCTGGGCGAATATAGTTAGTATTTGCTTGAAATTTGATGGAGCTATGAAAAAGGACTACAGGCTGGAATAAGCCCCTTGAAATTCAACTGTGTAAGGCCATGCAGATAAGGGAAGCAGTTTGAAAACGGCCTCTTTTGGGGCAGCATGCAGAGTCCTCTGATCCTCATTCAGATATGATGCCCTTGCGTTAATGGGAGCCCGGCCTGAACAAAGATGGAAAGCTGGAGTCCATCGTGCATAAATATGTGCTTGCCCACACAATTTGTATTTTATTAGAAATTTTGCACAACTCAGTATGGTATGTCTGTGCTGTTATGTCTTAATTGAGTGCTAGTTTTCTCTCATTGTTTTGTACAGATACAATGTTATTGCAAGTACAGATTTGCGTATGGGCTTCTATACAGGGGTGAATGTTGTGTGCACGTATGTATATAGTCAATTACAACATCTGTTTTAGCTATCTTGTATGAAGCCACGTCAAACACTTTGCTAGATTATGGGTCCGCTAAGTATAAAACTCTGACTCGGTTCAGTTATGTTAAGAATTAATTTGAAGCAGAATTTCTTAAAGTTACAATGATGAAATATTTATAGTCAGCTTTGTCATTGTCTTCCTTTCCTTCCACGTCAGTTTTTCTTTCTTGAAATTCAGAAAGGTAGCTCTTGGAAAAAATACAAATAGAGCATTGCTTTGAGTAAAAGGTGTGACAGTATAACAAAGTTGTTTGCCTGTTAGCTTGCATTAGTCAAATAAAGTATGCTGTTGAAGTCTGCCAGTATTCGGATAAGAACAGAACCTCAATATCAACACATCATCAAATCTCCTTGGAATTACTTCTGGTGTGTGTCAGGGGGGAAAGGAATAGAAGAACGGAAAATGTGATTTTAATTACTATTGCCGTTCTGTATTCACGTAAGCAAACTAAAACAAATGTGCACATTTGATAGCCACTGTTTTTGTTTCATGTGTACAACACCAATAACTAATTGTGGGTAATGTATTGCTTTCGACTATTGCTGACTGAAATCATTTGGCCTTTTGCCTTGAGGCTTGGAATTGGCACTGAGGCTTTGGAAATGCTTACACCTGGGGCAGTGGCTCTGATGTTTGCCAACTTCACAACGTTAACTACTTAATGCATGTTCTGCAAGACCTGTGGCCAGAGGGGGATTATTGGAAGGAGCAAAGAAATACCCGGAGCTCACTTCTCCTGCGGATGTGGGTTAAAGATGTCTCTGCTGCTCAAATTACTGCTGTCATAGGAAATAATTTCTACTAATAGGTTACAGGTCTTACTTAAGCATAATTGTATAAAACTCCCTGTCATAGGACACAGATAAAAAAAGCTGTTAGGGCCTCTATCATAGCTGTGGTTATTCTTGACTTCAGACCTATATGAAATATCAAATATGAAAATGGAAATATTTATTACATTGAAGAGCAGAAAAATATTCTAGTTAGATATTCTAGGAAGAATATTTATTAACTTGCTTTTACAACTATGATAGAGTTGCTAAAAAGCTAAGTTGTGGGAAAGCTACCTTCTAATACTATCAAAGTATTTCTAAAATAGAATGAGAGCTCCAAACGAGAGAGGAGAGAGTAAGGAGAGAAGGGAGTCATGCGAGATCCAGTAGAAAGGTTTTTTCCATTCCTGGTTGTTCAGAGTTATTTTAGATTTCTAGTCATTCCCTCGGGACGTTGTTGGGTTCCAGACATACTTTTTTTTAATCTTCCATTAGATAAAAAAGAACAGGGAGAAGGGAGACCAAAACCACCAAAACAATAAAAAAATTATGCCATCCTTAGTAATTTTGTTTCTTGAGCTTAAAGGATCCAAAAGACGAAACAGAAGCACTTTGTCAGCTGATCAAACATAAGCTTAGATGAATGGTGTCTTTCTAATGCATACAATGAAATGGTTTTACAGTGCGGATTATTGATTAATATTACTCTGGAATGCTTAATCCTTCATCTTGATTACTTGTTTGTTTTTACTAATTAGCTATAATTAAGCAGTCTTTCAGGTAATGATGTATATATCTCTCTAGTGCATTAAGTATTAAATATTGCTTTCTTTACTTGTTTCCTCTGAGGTTTATTGTTTTTTAAAGCTTGTGAAATTTTATGTATTCTGCTAATCTGCAAAACTTGCAAACGAACACGTTCCTGCAGCAGTTCCCTAACTGCAAGCTTAATTTCTTGTATGTTTGGTGTATCTCACACTGTGATATGTTGCATGTGCTTGCTCCCTTTGTCTGGGGCTGCTGTCTGTACTGTTTTGTGCTTCCAGATAGCGGTGGGTGTGCTCGCAAACGTGCCGCAATGTCTGTCACATTAACAGCTGTGAAGAGAGTTCAGAGTTCTCCAAACCTATTGGCCTCAGGTATAACCGCTAACCAGTGACATACTACTCCTGAATGGCTTTTCTATAGTGTTACGCATTCCTGCAATATTACTCCCCAAGGAGGAGAAGGGTAACCGTATTTTCTGTTCCACTGCTTCTACAACGCTCTTTAAAAAGTAGTCTTAATTTCGCTCTGCCTTTGCTTAGTAGCTGTTAATGAAAAAAATTAGGAAGACTTAGGAAAAAACAGTTATTTGTAAATTAATTTTGCCTTTAATACATGTTTTGGATCTCTTTTCCCCTGGGTTTGTTGGGTTTTTTTTTCAGGATAACATAGCACAAAAAGTAGGTTTTGTTTATCACAAACTTCGTTTATCGCAACTTGCTTTAAAACCTCTTCTCGAAGGAAGAGAATCTGAATGTTGTTGTAAAATGATCGGGGGAAGCCAAGTTAACTTTAAAAAAAATCATTTATCAGGCATGCTTTCCTAAAAATGTTTAAAACAATAGAAGCATGCAGAATATTCAGTAGACGGGCAGAACTGCTTCTTAGCAATACTCATGTCTGGTCTTGCAAATTAAATCTTAACAAGTATCAGCTGCCCATGTTCACTGGTGAACTAAGTAGTTGTAGGTATAAACCAGTAAAGAGTCTTGAGTGGTGTAGACTACCTTGCACCAATGTGAACATGCGGTGTTCACACCAAACAAGTATAATACATGAAACTGAATAAAAAAAGAGCCAGAAAATAACTGCAAGATAAAGTCTTCATTTCGTAGATCTTTTCAAATATAAGACTAATCCCCATGAATAAGACCTGTTGGCGTTTATGAATCAAATTAAAATTTTGGTTTCTACTCTTCGTAAGGATAGCAGAAGGGTTATTGGGCTTACTGTGTCTATGTAAATTTAAGAAAACATTGGGTTCTTGTTTCTTATCAACACTTCTAACAAATTTTTATAATTTAAGCATGCAATGCAAGCGTTTTAACTTCTTGTTGCACTTAAAATTAGTGATAAGGACTGCTCTTAGTACTATTATTATTGCACATTAAAAATATTTTTTGATTTCTTGAGAGATGTCATCATTTTAATTTCTTTAGGAGAAAAAAAACACTAATATATCTACAAATAATCCAGAAAACCAGCAGAATTTCAAATCTGTTCTGTGCTGGCAGTATATATGTATCAGTTTTGGTGTTTTGCTTTGAAGTGATGAAGAAAGCGTCACACATTCTGGTGTGAAGGGGGAGAGAAAATCCTGACAGAATCTGTAGGCATCTTTCTTGGGTTTGAATTAAACCTTTCCAGCTCATCTTAAAGGAATGATATTTCTTTTGATATCTAGATTTTAGATGAAGTATATCACGGTATTTACTTAAAAAACCCACAGCAAATGTTTGTTCATTGTTGGCTGTTTGAAATAGCCGTGATTAAATAACAGTAGCTCTCAGCACACTACAACCTTCCGTAGAAATTGTGCGATAAACGCTCGCGCTGTTACCTGTGGTCTAATATTCTAAGCTCCTACATATTTTTCAAGTTGTGTCATCATGTGGTTTTTTTCCTAGCAGAAATTAACATTAGATGTTTCTTTTTCAGGGTCTGATTCTCAGTCTCCAGATCCAGGTAAATAAACCTGTATTATTTATGCATCAGTGTAATACCACGTAAGTGGATGAATTATATTAGATATTCATTTATTTGATTTCATTATTCCGTACATCCACATTCTTTAAGGAAAGCACCCCTGAAATTCTAATAATTGCAGGTGGTTAAGACCTCAAATTCAGGTCTCATTTGAAAGCAGTATTTCCTATAACACCGTATATGTTGTCAGAAAATGAATGTTGTGGGAGAATACAGGCTGCTAATTTGCCACCTTTAGCTTCAATGGCACTTGCTATTTCATTTTTAGTCCCTTACTCGGGATTGCAAGTTCTGCCCACCCCACTTAGCAGCCTGCTCGCTTAATGTGTTACTTTTCCCAGCCTCTCACAATATTTTGTTTTCAAATCTGTAACTTACTGAGGCAGGATAGTATCTCCCTCTATGTTTGGACAATGCCTGGAGGGCTTTTCAGCTCTGAGGACAGAGACAGAACACGGTTGGTTGGTTGGAAAATCGAGGTGTCGTTCAGATTTGGAAATGAGATGCATTATTGGAACAACTGATTGGGTATTGTTGTGAAATTTGGAGAAACTGCCGTGACCAACTAACGGTATGTGAGCTGGGATGTTTTTCAAAATCCGATGCAACTGTGAAGTTCAAGAACCTAATCTGTGAAAGTACTTCAGCCTGCTTTATACAGGGGCTGAAGCATAAACGTCTCAAAAGGAACTCCCAAGGTTAGAATCCGTAGTCTGTATGAATGTTGTGGGGAGATATCAAACCGCTACTGACAGTATTGTCAGTGCTTGAGTTTTCTAAATTTTAAAGATAAATGTTTTGTAAAGTGACAACTTTAGCCCTGTTCTTCCAACTTCCATGGGAATAACAGCAGCAATGTCAGCTGTGTAGTAGCTAAACTTTTCCACAGTTTGTTTAATAGCTGGGTTGCCGCGATGAGAGCAATATAGAGATCTACTAATCACAAAAAAATTATTTGATTCTTTTTTCCTCACAAAAGCTTGGAGATCTTACAATGATGGAAGTAGAGAGACACTGAATGGAGATGCTAGCAGTTCGTCTCTTACAGCAAAAGGTTTTAGGAGCGTGCGGCCAAATCTACAGGATAAAAAATCACCAACTCAGGTAAAACTGAACACACCAAGTTTCATGCTTTGGCATTCGTGTGTGGGTGCTGGGATACCTCTATGCAACATTGTCCTGATGTCTTCCAGATAGTGTGAATCACCTGTTCATGCGGGTCGTTACAAACTGTTTTACTGCACAGACAAAGTATACTCCACACAGGATGCACGCCTCCAGGTTAATTAACAGAAATTGCTTTCAATGAATGAGGGAGCCAGCTAAATGAAAGTAGGTCATACACAAATAAAAACTTTCTAGGAGTGTTCCCAGACTTCAAAGAGTGCTTATTAATATTTAACACTCGGAGAAATGCATCGGTCATCAAAATAATATCTGATGATAAAGGTTTAGTAATTATAATGTAGACAATGTTTCTGCCTGTTTTGCAGAACAACATAATTAAAGCATACTAAAAAAAACCCACTTAACCTGGAAACATATTTATCTGTCCAAAAAAGATCAACCTACCAACGTCAATACCGTCTCTACTGTTTTAATTCAAAGATTTAAGAGGCCCTGTGTGTTACATATATGTGTGTGTTACCTGTGAATAATTGCTTGTTATCTAAGAACACGTAGTACATTTTAGAAATTACTTACGTATGTAAACAATTTCACAGTAATAATTCTTATTCAGTGTAATAATTGTTTTTTTAAAAGAAAATGGGACTGTTGTGGTCTCCCTTCTGATCCCAGTCTACTCTGAGCAAATGGAACGTCTGGCTTTGTAAACACAGGCTGTATAGCCCTGCACAGCAAAAGGTGGTGGGAACCTGAGCAATTCAATTGTCCGTTGAATTGAGCAATGTTGGGATGAAGCCCCTTAAGCTGCTAGTTCCTTTTATTTAAAGATAAAAGTCAAACTGAATTATATCTCCTGCTAACATTTACTTTCTTTCTGTTTCTTCTTCAATGTTATTTTGCTGTGTGTGGATGCTTTTGGCAAATAAGGCACCTCTTCCACCCCCTAGAAAAGAAAGTTTTCGGAAAGCAAGAGTAACTAATCACAAGAACGAAATTAATCTCCAGGAAGTAACAACGGGTCCAGCTAAACACCTTCCCACAGATACTGCCTGTCACACTAACGAGAAGTCTGTCCAGAAAGCAATGTCTTCTCCGATAGCTAACACAAGTGTGTCCTATGCACAAAAAATCACTAAACCACTGGCCTCAATTTCCAGTGCAGGCACAAGCACAGTAGCTGGTACTAGTACTACTTTTCCTCAAGGCCAAAGGCAACAGTCTCAAAAACGTAAGGTATCTACCCTGAAATTAACCCGGACACACGACCCGGCAAGTAGCATTCATTGTAATACACAGCAACAGCTCAAGCCTGTTGAAGTGCCAGTATTTCCACAAAGGCCTGTCTCACCTGCCTGTAACCCCGTGCCTGAGATACACACAGCATCTCTTTCCATTCAGATAGCTCCCATCCCTGACAATAAAGCTGAGCCTGAAATCCAAGAACATCCACCTAGTATTTCTCCAGACACTTCAAAGATGTCTTCAGAGGATCTGGGACAAAAGTCTACAGTTCTTCCTTCTTCACAGGCTGCAGAATGCCATGTGGTATATTTAATTTTTCCATCTTTTGTTTTGGGTCATTCATGAATCACTTAATAACTCTCTGTTTAGTTATACTTACATTCTCAAAGTTAGACCTTGTGTTTTCTGGGTAAAACTACCTGTCACATGAATCAAAACAGAAGTTAACAAAACCTGAGGTTTTTGGAAGGGTATTGGGGAAAAGAAAATTAACCCAGCTGAGCTGGAAAATAGTCGTCTTTGTTCCTCTGTGAGCACATTATGGAGGAATAGAAAATTAGTGTATTGTAGGAGATGGATCTGCTGAAGTGACTCTTCCTAGAGGAGTTTTCATTAGAGCGTTATGCTGGTGTAGGTGCTGGAAGAATCAAGTATGGATAGAAAAGGATTAGGTTGGGGGGGGAGCAGGGTGGGTCTACAAATGCAGCTCTAACAGTTTGTTAGGGCCACCGAAAAATAGGTTTTCTCAGTCAGTGCTTTCTGCAAGGCTAGCCACTGCTGTCTCCTACGTGTCCTGTGCAATGGCGCTTTTTAAAGAAAATGGATGGATAAAATCTTTTGTCAACCACCTCTACGTGAAGCATTACAAGGCACTGAAATTTTAAGTCCCTCCGTTTCCCCTATGCCTACTGAGATGAAAATTCTTTGATAACTATACTGATCTCATCTAGGAGAAATGGGAGTATCAAGCACACAGTGTAGGACCGGAGGAGTCTGAGGAGGGTTTGTCACTATTCGGAAAGTTACTAAGTCAAATAAAGTAAGCCTGGGAGCAATAAAGCAGCAGCGAATCCATACTAGGGAAAAGGAGAGCTCTGAATAAACTTTGTCATTTCTACTCTGCTTTACCTAGCCACATTAACTTTTTTTCTATTTTAAAAGTTAATTATTCTAGTATATCTACCAATATACCAGCTTATCTGAGATTGAAGGCCCTTCAGTTGGAGGTAGAGACTGCTATAGGTCTAAGCATGTCTGCCTCAGAGCTTTGAGTGAGGATCCCGTCATGGTGTATTTGTTTTCATCTAGTTCTGCTGAAATCAGAGGGGCTACTGTGAAGTAAATATGGCACAAACCTGCAAGCTTACAGTCCATTGACAGCCTTGTTGTCAGTGGTAGTGACACATCCGCTCTCTCAGACTGTGGTTCTTTCAGAGCATCATATTCAACCGGGTCTTCACTCTGGAAGCCACAAGTATCTGCATTAGCTACAGGATAGTTTTACAAATCGTAATATGTCAATTCTTCAATTCCCAAGTAAAAACTTTGATCAGAGCAAAGCTCTGTGAAATTATATGACAACAACTTGCAATGGTCCTTTTGAATTCACTCCATTAACAAATGGGAGCACAGAAGAACTGATTGCATTTGTCCTTCTCAAGATTAGAGACAAAACTATCATCTTAAAGCATTCTGTTAGGCTACATAAAGTTTAGAATATTTGCATTTTAAGAAAAACAGGTTGCTTTAACCTTGAGAAGAGCCAGTGTGCTACTTAGTGATTTTTGTCAAGTAGGACAGGTCAGTTCAAGCGAGAGCCATAGCAAAGAAATGTCAGAAACAGTAATGAAGGCTGAGCAAGCGCTTCTTCTGGTAGATAGGGTAGGTATGAAGATTTTAGGAGGCAGGCTTGCAAGCCTTTTGAATATGGACATCAAGGGTTATGGTCAGACAGGAGAACAGCTGTAGGTATGGCCAATACGACTTCTGCATCTATGTTTTCTTTTCACTTAGAAACAGTTGTTCAACCTGTTAGCAATATGATGCATATTATATGTATATGCTCAGATAAATCAAAGTGTCTGTCAAACAGAAAGTACTTTTATGACAGCTGACAAGAATTAGGGGAAATACCTTTTTTGTGATCCAGAATAATACTCAAACTAATCAGAATGACTTCTAGCTACTTTTATTTTTAGAATATTTTAGAATTTTAAAAGTCAAAGCACATTTTGCAATTTCTTTTTATTTTAGAATCTCTTTTGCTTTCACTATGAGCTGACAAAAGTCAGAAAAGTATCTGTGACTTGTTTGCCAATTCTACACTTCTTTTTCTGCCTTATTGGTTTCAGTGTGTGGGAAGAATGATCAGAAATTTGGCAACTGGGTTTCTTTGAGTGAAATGATAAAAATTTCGGTTGATCACAGGGATCATTAAGGAACGTAGCCAGCTTTTCACACTACATCCATTTATTGATCTCTTGCCGGCAAAATACAGCTGACATCCTCGCTGATGTTCAACTTTGAAATAATTTCTAAACATTAGTATGAAGAGGTGTATCTGGCGTTGCAATCAAGTCATGGAGCCAGTGGGTTTTGCTAGCTCGGTGTTAAAATACATACCTAAAACTAGAGTACAAAGTAGCATGTGAGGTGGTGTAAAATTCTGCGACAGGTGAGGAGGTTCCACAGCCAAGATGCCGTGGGCTACAGTTAGAAATAAAGGGTACAGCTGGATGTCTATGAAGCTTTCTTTTTTGACTCAGATATATGGTTGAAATCTTGGACTTGTTCTAACTCATGCCAAAAATTATGATCCCCTTTAGCACTTTATCTCATGGTATTTGCAAAGTTCACAGTTCCTCTCACTTAGACAAATTAACTTTGCATAGTATACTAGGCATGATAGTACTTTCATTTTTAAAATTGTTTTAGATTTGTAAGCTCTACAGGACTGTACACCAGTTAAAATACTTTTGTATATGCCGATCATAGGTTGTTATGTTAAGCTACGTCCCCTAGGGGTGTTCTCAGTGTAGATTAGGCCCACCAGCAATGTTCAAAAGTGTCACAGAAACCCTCAAAACCCACATACATTTAGAAAGGTGCTGTAAAAAACAACTCTTCCTCTGCATCCGGGTTTATATATGTGGAGGAGAATGAGGTAAGATTGGCTAATCATCACTTCTTAAGAGGTGGTGAATGAGAAACACGCTGCGAGTGTAGGTATCTGTGTGCGTAGGGAACATGTACAACTATATTATGTCACAAAGTATGAAAAAATACAGCCAAAAGAGAGCTTGCGTAGTCCCAAGTTCCTGAACAACAGTTTTGCAGTATTTTTTAATGTCTCTTGTTATGTTTGTGCTCCTACTTGCGCTTGATTTCAGAGCCTATCTGCTGAAATTTCAGGAGCAAGCAGAAGCGTGGTGTGACTCGCCAAACGGCGTTTTGTAAACACCCGCTCAGGAAAAGGTTAAACCCCTTAAAAGAATATGTGAAAAGAGAAGCATTCAAGTAAGCCAACGTTAGTGTTTTTACAGTATTACAGTCTCAAAAGATGCTGCTGCTCTGCACTGTACTGCAGATACAGGAGAAATAACCTAATTATTTCGACAGGGAAATTAGTATTTGTTAGTATAAGACCGATGGAGGTAAATTCTGTTGTCTAAATTTCTTATAAGAAGAAGTTCTAAACTGATGAAGAACTCTGAGCTGAATCTTCTGAAATAAATGACTGGTATTTTAGTGCTCGTTTTGTTCCTGACTTTGTAAGTGTCCTCTTTTTCTAAATACTGCTCTGTAAAACTGAGGATGCAAAACATTTGTCCTGTTCATTTGAATTCCACGGATGAGTGAACACTGGTTTAGTCCTGGTGTCCTGGAGGAATAAAAACTACTGTACGAGATGTTTATGAAAGAGTTTCTTTTCCCAGCCTTCTAATAAGCTGCAGACAAGTGTCTCAAGGAAAAGAAGACTGGAATTCAAAAAATTGTTTCTGAATCGGTTTGTCTAATATGTTACTGTTTGTTAGGTATTGACAATACATTGAGTGATGCAGAAGGGAGAGAAGATAGGTCTCGATGTTTTGGGGACAGACGGCAAGCAAAGAAAATCGAGCATATAATTTTCATTTTAAGTTCTGTTGCACTACTGTGGTTTCGCACGAGGGCTGAGCTCCACCTCCTTACACTGAGTTCAGAATAAGAGAGCTAGGTAGTAAAAACGGACATAGGAATATAACTTGCAGCATCAGTTTGGAGATTTTGACGTCAGCCTTTAAAAATTAAAAATAGAGGTATTTTTACCCATTTGTGCAAGTGTATGGGTGTGATTTGATTGTTGACTACTAAACTCTGCTATATATTAACAAAATGAGTTCATTCACTTATCTCTGAGTCTCCTTATCTGTGTCTTGACTGTTGAAGCAAGGCCAGCACTTTGGTGTCATTAGTAATCTCGCACCACTCCCCACAGATCTTGCATTAAAATGATAGATGACTGGTTTTGAAACCCATACTACTTCATGTGAATTGGGTAGTAACGGTATTCTTCAGGCACGACGTTTTACTATTTGATGGAAGGTGAACATTTCTAAGGACCAGCAGGAAGTTGCGCTTGAAACCTTCAATTCACTTCAAGACTGTGATGACAATTTTTTTTCTCTCTCTCTCGGGTGTTGCTCCACAACCCAAGATAATTATGCAGTCTAACTAGTTTTTCATCATTCTAATTGATTAAGTACTTGTTTGGCATTTAATCTGCCTGACTTCCGCTAGCATTTCTTGCACTGTAACAATAACAAACCTTATCTGAAGCACGCTGAATGGAACTGGTATTAAAAGTTTTCTGGAATGCATTCGGCCTTGTCCTTCTCATATTTTTCACAGTGATGAAAAATATGGATGCGTGTAGCCAATCGTATCTGTCTAGAGTTTACCACCACTCCACGTTTTTTAAATGGTGAAATCAGTTTTTGAAAATAACGCTGTTTTAAATGACCATTTCGTCCGCTCTTTCCCGGAGCAATGGTTGTACCTATGACAGAATTCTGGAACCAGGCAGAATATTCCAAGTTTTAGTCTACAAAGCTGAGAAACTTCATGTTGGGAATCAGTAACTAAAGTTGCTGCCTTCCTTCTACCCACGTTGTAAGCATGATAACTTTATATTCTTTTTAAGAATCTGACCTGGTGAAATCAGCTGTTATTTGCCAAACACCGTGAATTTAATTCTTTAAGAACTCAATTTCACTAGCTCTCTGGATGCACCCTGAATATCTGTTCTTGTGTTGTCCATCCCTTCTTTTCTCAAACATGCAGTCAATCTTCTCAGTCCAAAGCCAGGTGGCTTACTAGGTTTCTCAGGTCTACACAATTTTCTGTTATTTTAACAATTAGAGATCACTTTACGTATTTTGGCTCAGTTATAGGTAACATTCTAGGGATGCTGATAGGATATCTAGTCACAAGAACTTCAGCGCTTCGTATTGTCTCTGCCTCATAATTGCATTATGATCTCCTGGTTTGTGTCTCTTGCTGGAGATCTTGAGTTATGGCACAGATTATGAAATTCATCATGAATGATGCTTCTGTCTTCGCTTTAGGTATCTGTGAGGTGAAATTACTGCTTATATTTGTACTTAAATGCAGAGATCTTAAACCTCTGATATACTGTGCTGTATAACTGACTGTTTCACATCTGCATATGATTGCTTTTCATTAAATTATTTTAGTAGTATTCCATTGAAGTTTCCATTGGCAAATTAGTTATCTCTAAAAATTATATCTCCTTTTACAGCCATACACTCAATTATTGATTTTCTGATTAAGAAGTAATCTGTTCAGATTTATTCTACGGAAAGTTTTTGGGTGGTTTTTTTTTTTTTTCCAATTGTGTATTTGAAATACTGCCGTGAATAAGGTTTGGATTTTAAACTAAGTTTCTTCACTGTTTTAACTACAGGTTTTAACAGCATCTTCTGGCTATTTTTGTGTACCCCAGAGGTCCAGTAATGCCAAAGAGTTCTTCTGAACCATTTGGAACAAGTGACAGATATCTGTTCACGTGCTTAAGATTCTTTTCTGGAGTACTTATTCATAGGGATGGTCGCATTGACCTCAGTAAGGTTATTTGTGTAAATTCTAGTTGGTCTCAGTAAGAATTATGGAACTGGACCCCCAGTGACCTCTCATAAGTAGCACAGTCTGGGTTCTGTTCCAAGTCTTCCATAAGAACTTTAGAAGATATTTTAAGATTTTGGATTAAAATGCCAAAATGGTATTTTAATCTGATAGCTTGAAACATTTTTTGAATTATTAGCGTTAAAGACATCTGCCTCTTCTGAGCATAGGAAATAACCGTAATATTATTGGTAGCAATGTGATATCTACGAGTAAATGTTGCTTTTTAAAGTAGTAACTCCTGCATATGGTATCCTACTGTCGTCTATTTTACATAAATTTAAAATCCCAAACACCCTTTCCCTGCAGCTATTCCAGAGTTCCTCAGCCCTATCAAAAGTTAAACCATTAGTGCTGAAGTAGGCAGTATTTTGATGTATTTCAGGGATTGATTGAAAGCTTGTGGCTAATAGGCAGTGTAGAAGGATTTGTGCAGCTGTTTGACAAAGAGTGGATGCTAACAGGCTTTTCATGTATCTTTAATTCAAAAAGAAGTTGCAGATGCAAAAAGCCAGTTTCAGGACTAGTTTAAATGGAGTGTCCTGTGTCTGATTTGAAATAACAGAACCTAAAGCTCGTACATTGTGTAGCAGTTTTCAGAAGCCCTCTCATGAGGACGTTCCCTTATACCTTTACGGAATTATGCTGAAGCCAAACAACTAGCATGTTTTGTTTCAGTACAAAGTCATCCCTGTCGTGTTCTTGTGCTCCCAATCTTTGTTGTTCCTGAGATGTGTACCAGCTACCCTAACAATCCTTGTGTCCTCTAATGTTGAAAAGGCTGCTATGCGTACACCTGACCCAGTAGGCTGACAGGGTGCTTCCAGGGTGCTTGGCAATTCTGAGATCATCCAAACATTTTTATTAGAGAGGCAGTGGAGAAGATGTATTCAGTCACAAGAGGCAAAAAAGTCCGCAACCTATTGCTTGCGGATCATATGAACATTCAATGTTAGTGTTTCCATTTAGCTCGTGGTCCTGCCCATCTGTCTGTTACAGTTAATTTCAAAATGACCCTTGTCCTTTGACAAAATAGAGGGCAACATTTACAGAGATCAGACTCGCAGGTCCTTTTCTCTTTTTACAAACAAAATGAAGGTGGCGTTCTCTAGCCTCATGTTTATGTAAAGTATAAAATAGTGCGGACTTTCTCAATGCACAACTGAGATCATTAATATGTGCAGTACATTATGAATATTCATGCCCAGCACACTATGGTTTCTGGCATTGCTTCCACTAGTATTTGGTGCATTCATTTCTGTCTTGTTTTCCTACTTTAATATAGAGCGTGGTTGATTTATTTCCTAATCCATGTGAATGTGAACTTCCTCGGGCTGCTGAAAAACTTACGCTTTTGTAATTCTCCTACACACAGCAAGAGGCGAAAGGAAAAGATTTTATTCATTTGGTAATCTATTTCTTTTCTTATTTTTTTTCCCTCAAATCTCAGCTTGGAAACCAGAAAGTAACTGCCCCTGTGATGGAGGTAAATGCTTCACAGACACACAGACAAACAGCAACAGAAGCTTCTCCACTGCCTCTTCCTCCTCCTGTGGTACCAGTTAACAGAGCCTCTTTCTCACCAGACAGTGGCACCCATCTAGTACCATATTCTTTGCCAACGCTTGATGATTTTTTGCCTTCACGCTTTTGTAAAGCCCCAACCCTTTCACAATTTTCATATAAATGCCCGTACCTAGCTTCTGAAAGTGTTATCCACAGGAACGAAACGGCCTCTGTAAGCACAGATTCTGCCATGAGTGAGTGCTCCTCCTGCACAGTGAGTGAGTCCTCCACAGCTATTCTAGATGAGCTGCAGACTTGTAGCTATGATACTACTGACTGCTCTGAAACACCTTCCCCAACCTTGAGCCAGATGTCTGCTGTGTCAGATGGCACCACCTTAACCAACACTGCTGCCACTTCTCATGTAATTATGCTTCCTTTTTTCCTGCTCCATTTTGTTCAAACAGGTTGTCAGAGGGGAAGAGAATTCAAAATTGTCTGTCAGCTCATTACACAGACAAGCGTTCCGTTAGTAGTCGTCTGTGTTCGCAGCCTGACAGTATGTTTTGCAAGAGTTTTCTTTTTTAAAAAAAACCAAACCAAAACCAAACCATTGGCATAGAGGATTTGGGAATAGGAAAACAGTACTAAGTTGTTGCTGGGTTGTGTGGTCAATTAGCGTGTATCGAACACTTTGCTTAAAATAAATGAAAATAAATTCAATAAGTGTCTGTTCCAAATGAATTAAAAGCAAGCAGTCTGTAGAGTTTGAAGAGATTTGTTTAAAATATTGTTAGCAATGTACAGGTCTGTGGAGTTTGTAGCCTCTGAGCTACCGCCGTTTTTAGTTTATACTGAGGTACAGATTTCAATAATATAACTTGTAAAATCATAGTAAATGTTGGCAATATTTAACATAGTTTTTTCCCCAGCCGCGACCACTGACTGCATGAAACTGGTTTTCTTTCCCCTAACTAACCTTTTCCTCTCCTAAATGCGGTTTCTTACAGGAATGAACTTCATAAATAATCATGTAGTACCCGAGTGTGTCCTGTTACTTTCCTCTTGGTTAAGTCAAGGAAAAAACCAGCATGCAATTAGACATTTTATAGGAACATTCCCTTTTCTGTACACTCATATATGGGTAGAAAGAAGGTATGGAATTTGGGTCAAATCCAAATCGCTACTTATTTCTTTTGAGATGATCTGCGTGATTCAAATGAGTGAGAACAAAGCCTTCATTTAGATTGAGCAATTCATTACTGAATTACAGAACAGAGAGATGTTCTGAGACCAGAGTTTTACTGGGTCACAACAGTGTTCAAACTTTGTACAAGTACTTAAGCATGCTATCATTTTCACGTCTGAAAAGAACTAACAGTGTACGTATTTTTAAAGTTTCATGTATATTTTATAAAAATTATTTTGACCGCAAACTTGCGCATAGTCACCCGGAAAGTCAACGATCTGTTGTCAGTTCTATGGATGCTGTTAAAAAAAAAAAATATTAACAAGCATGTAAAAGCTGTCTTTCCTAACTCTTGTAACACAGCTCTCAAATTACTATTTTTGTTTTTTTTTAAAGAATCAGTACTGTGAATCTGCATACAGCCCCGTAGTTGTAACCAGAGATACCATAATCAATATAGAGTGGTACGTGTAAATAAGGCACAATCACTACATTGACCGCTTGCTAGCTATGGGAAGCATGGAACATTTATATTTTTCTTCTAACGTACTTCTAAAATAACCAGCTAACTGTATGTGTTTTCTTTGAGCACCATTTTTGTAAGCGGAAGTGAACGGTCCTTCCTGCTTTCCTTTTTTGGGTAGAGGGATGTGTTATGGTCAGGTCTGACCACCGCTTTCTTAGACGTGGCAGGGATGAGCGTAGGGTAACAGTTGTTCACCATTCATGGACAAAGAGAAAGAATGAGTCTTCTACCAAAGGACAAAAATACCCAAACAGTCCTAAGAGACCACAGAAATTAAACTGCTGACAAGACCCAGCTCTGCAGTATAGGAAGGTCTTCATCTCCCGTCCTCTGTAGAGGAGGGCCGGATGACCATAAATGTACCTGTGAAATGAGAAAATGATGGGGAAGCTGGTGGTGCACACACGGATGCCGCTAGTGGCTCTGCTCCTGTAATGATCTTCATTCTGAAAGCAGACTCCTGTCGGTTTTGTAGCTGAAAACGACTGAGAGAACAATAAAAGCAATATAGGATTGTGCCATCCAGCACTGTGGGCGCATAAGACAGAACCACGCTTTCAAAGACATTATGTCCGCACTGGGGATGTTTTTTATTCTTGAGGTCCTTAATGAGAACATACGCAAAAAGGTTTTACAGTGGATCTTCTGAGAAGAAGAAACAGCATCAGGAAGAGCTGAAACAATAAAAATATTCCGGGCAAAAGACAGAGCTAAACATAAAGCTGTCGTTACTTGGCCGTACTTTTAGTCACAGATTACGGCTTTGAAAACCTAAAGTATGAGAATTGTAATTCTTATTTGGGCTCATGCTTAGAATTAGAGTTAAAATGGGAGAACAGCTGGTTTCGGAAGCTATTTTGTCTGATTCTATTCCAATGATGAACATTTCTCTTGTAAAGTAATTTTCACGGGTTCTCTTTGTTTATGTAGTTTAAAATTGCGGAATCTAATGGAAACTTGGAAATGGAAGTACACGTTAGATTTTGCCTTTTCACGAGTTCCAGGACTGTCTCAAGGTTCAAGAATTGATCCTGAGTATTTCCACCTAATTCAGTATCTTGAGGCCAGGAGCACAAAACTGCTCGGAAATCCCTACTGGGACCTCTTTCCCTTTGCTGCCTGCCTCAGCAGAGAGAAAGTTAGAAAGCAGCTCCAATCCCAAATAGATGCTTTTCTTACTCTGATTTAGAATTCCAGAGAGCTGCCCTTTCTGATGCTCAGGGAAATTAAAGGAAGTTTGAATGTGGTACCTAGGATGAATCCTTACAGGAGTTTGATTACCTAGCAGCAGAAGTAGGTGGCTCTGCTAGCAATGGAGCACAGGTCAAGTATACAGGAGAATAAAAATAAATGGAGCAGCTTAGGGAAATGAACAGCATGAAAGAGATGAGAATTATCTTCCCAGTAAGCTGGGAAATATCTGCCTTTTGGTGAAACTTGTTTTCTGTATCATCTTATTTTCCCACAGAGGAGATTACCTAGGGAAGTAAAAGGTCTAATTCGCAAATAGGCGTCTTAAAGATTTCACTTCCTTGTACAACCTGGGAACAAAGTCTGCCACCTCTTTTAGAGGGGAGGTTGGTGTGAGAAAAGCCAGCTTGGTTTACATTTTGGTTCTTTAAAGAGAGGAAGCACGTAAACACAAAAGTTTTAATGGAGACATCACCACAACACAAACTTTTCAGCTCAGTTCTGAAAACAGGCATCCTTAAAATGAGAAACCCCTGAATGCATCCAGGATTTCCCATGATGTCTACATAGGAGCCAGAATTTGGTTTGCTCTCTTAACTAGTGGAGGCCAAGACATTAAAAATTTCAAATCAAATCAGTAATCAGTACTCTCCAAAATACAAACATATATAAGGCATCATGTGAACCTTTTCATTTTTAAATGTAAAAATCGTATGCCTTTTAATACTTTTCTTTTACTTACGCTGCTTCAGAAAGTCTCGTGTTTTACATTTACAGCATGTTTTAGTTCTTCCGTTGTATGAAATTGAGCAAAGTTTGTAGCACTTCTGATTCTGTTCAAATTTCAAAGAGAGTTCTGCATTAAAAGAGATGGTAGAGAGAGCTTCCCTCCCTCCCTTTTCTGCTTAAATGTTCACTACCCTCTCATTTCGTTCAGTGCTTTCTCAGTGTCTTTGTACTGATCCTTGCAATAGTCCCCATAAAAGTGCTCCAGCCCAGATGTGGGCATTCTAAACCTGGGGACAGAGAAGCAGATTGTTTCAGAAGGACCTCTCATGACTAAAGCCTCAATGGCTTGTGCTACTGCTGTTCTGCCAGTTCACTGAGCTTTCCCACTTTATTTTTTGACTTTGTTCTGCTGTTTTGTAGTTACGTTTATTGGTGCTGTTTATTTTTATTGTGATAGATTACATATCAGCATCCCGTAGTCACTCCAGCTGGCTTCCATTTTTTTAGAGAAGCTTTAGCTCATTCTCTTTAGCGAGTCTTAATGAGACTTTTCCCTTTGGTCTGCACAGATGTTCCCATTAATATCAATAGGGGTTGAGCATGTGCATTAAAGGAATATGTCTCCTCGAGTGAGTGATCTGTGGCAGGCAGCCTTTGTCACGCAACGAGAGGAACTTTTACTGCCAGCTTCGTTTTATATCGCTGTCAGACCTCTGCAGGCCTTGTTTGTGCCATCTTCGTTGCCTTGACCGTTGTCTTTCTGTAACCTTGCCATGACTTCAGCATGTTTCACAAGCAGCACAAACAAGGCGAGATGAGGGAAGGTACCAGGTATATAAGGTACACGTTCCGCTCCCCTTGTGATGGCTTTTGTGTTTCAGTGAATGCAGATGCCATTATGGCTAGGTACCTGACAACTGGTAATTGTTGTGTGGGTGACAGTCTTGTATCAGTCTTTGTTTGGGGTGGCAGTCAGAGGGCTTTGTGTGTAGTTTAATGGGATATTGTTTTGTTTCTCTCAGGCTCAGATCACAGTGAATGGGAACTCTGGCACTGCTGCCAGCCCAGTGAGTCACTTCCAAAGGCCTTTCTCCCCTTCTTCAGCTTACCCTCCACCAGCTTCACTCAATTCCAACATTGTTATCATGCAGCATGGCAGGATGATGGGTAAGCCTCACGCAAAATGTTTGCTTTATACATTACGCAACCTATTCCAATTCATCTGGCAAAGATTGCAAACAATTGCAGAGTGCTTCACACCCGTAATGAAGGTATTGTCTGTTCATCTACCTTGGGAAGTAAATGCAAAAAAGTAATAGCATTTATTGTTACATATAGTAGTGATCCTGAACTGGAGTTGCTATCAAGTTTTATCATTTATGTGTGTGAGAGTGGCCTCTTGCCACCTTTCTACTAGCTTTACCAAAGAAAGAGCATGTATCAAAATAGCTCAATCTGTGCCGCCCCTTCAGGTTTTTCCTTCTTTAAGAAACTAAGGGCCAACTTTGTACGTTGATTCTCCCCACAACTTCGGTAATCTTCACTAGAAATACTGCCAAAAAAGGATGGGGTCCTGGACTTTTAAACACTTAAAGCCATGTCAGTCTGTAATTTGTTTATGTATTTTTGAAGGGTATTGTTAATTTTAAGCAAAACAAAACCAAACCAAAAAACACGATGAGCCTTAGAAAGGAGCTTTGTCAGCATAATCCGGTTTTGCCAGAATAATCATTTGTTTGCTGCTTTTCCTACTAGCGTTTTGCATATTTGGGTAAGACAATACATGCGAAGTAATTTGAATGTGATCCTGGAGTTTACTTTTTTGTTGAGCGTGTGGGGAAGTTGGGTGACAGTTCTTACTGTGAGGCTCACGGCTTAGACTGTGCTATCCTTATCGTAGTGATAAGTACAAAAACTGTATACATGGGTTTCTCCGCATCCCAGAATTCTAGATTCTTTGATTGCTTTCAGTTTGCTGATCTAAAGGCCTATCAATTCTGGTTTGGATATACCTGAAATAAGTGTTTTCCCATGACTGTTACTTTTGTATGATGCTGAAGTTCTGTGTTTGACAATAACAGCCTGATTTAATTCTCCTTGCTCATGTAAAAATGCCATTGATGGCCTCAGTTTGAGGCCTATGAAGGATCAAATCCAAAATGTTTTCTAAATTTAACATCATGCATTTTGGGAAAAAGGCCCAGATATTCAGACGTTTGCCACGCAGAGTTGCCCCTCACCATATATGTGTAGCACTGGATTATTTACAGAATTTCAAACTTGAGTAAACAGCTGAAACAGCCATACCAAATCCAGCTCTCGGCAGTAGGAGTGAGCAAAAATATTCATATTAAAATTAGAGCTTTCAGTCACCAGTGCTCCTTTTTCAGATTTTTATTGCAATTCAAATGTTTTGCTTCAGAAGAATTAACGGCTGTTAATGACCCACGAAAGACAGTGGCAATCTTCACCAGTAATGTTAATATATTTTTACTCCTTACGTTCATTTATCCTGCGGTGGAAACGTCTCACAAGCACTGTACCTGCTCTTGCTGAAAAAGATGCTTTGTCATAGCAGCCCACTAATTTATGGAGACATGCTGCCTGAAGGAGCAGGGCTCTTTTTCCAGCATACAGGAAAGAAGTACATCATCTGCAGCAGTACAAATTTTCACATTACAAATCCCAACAGTGAGGTGGTTTTTAATTAAATAACTAACTCTGAATTTTAGAGGGAAATGGTAATAGTGATACATTAATTTCATTAATTATAAAGGAAGATGTGGGGGAGAGGAGTAAAAACATTGCAAGTCACCACAAACCAGTAGCAGCCTGCAGAGTTCACCTTAAGTACTGTAGGTGGATCATCAGATTGCTCTACAGATGCCAAGTTACTGAGGCCCATTTTTATGGATTAGATGTAGAGGCACTCAAACATAGCAACGTAACTTTAAGGGATGAAAATTTTATGTCAAAATTTGTTTTTTTACAAGTATTCATACATCAAAACTTAATGTTTCTAAACTCGTATCACGTAAGTCTTTGTGGAGGGCTGTTTGAATCTGTTCCTGTGCTTACAGAACAGCAATTTTCTATAGTTTCCTAGACTTGGCAAGGAGGGGGTGAAGTTTTGAAATTATATCACTAATTTGAAGGAATAGGTAGGGAAGGAGCAAGAGTCTGATTTCTAGGAAAAAGGGTGCTGTCACTATTTCTCAGTAGATTTTGCCTGGTTTGTGGGTTGGGTTTGGGGGGTTTTTTTGAGGAAGGTGCTGTGAAAAAGTGCCCCTAAGAAGATCTAATAGCCTGTGTGGTCCTTAAGTAAGTTTGTAATTCTGATAATGTAACATTAAGTAAAGCCCCAGCTAAGATGATTTTTTTTGAAGTGTGGTACATGTATGTGGTTAAGATTGTTGTCAGTCTTCGTGCAGCGTACTGAAATGGGGAAGCATGTTATAACTGTCAAGTATGATTACTGTAGCGTTATACAATATTCTGTCATATTATCTTTACAGAATCCACAGAGACATACTCACAGCATGTTCAGACTGTTGGCAGCAGCACCACCACCAGTACAATACCAATCTGTAGATCCTCAGAAGAAGAAAAAAAAATTACGGTCATTAAAGCTCCACATTATGCAGGGATTGGCCCGGTAGATGAATCTGGAATCCCTACAGCAATTAGAACGGTAGGAAATTCTGGGGAATCTGTGTATGAACTCATACAATGAATTGATTGTTGGTAATGGGTTTTTCACATTCTTCTGGTCTTATATAATGTGGAGTACAGTGTGCATAATCAACGAGCTTATGAATATAATATTGTGTGTGGAAGGAAAAGGAGAATGCTGATGGAAGCGTAATTGGGCAACCTCATGTTTCTAGTTTTAATTAGAAGTAGCCAAAACTTTGTGTCTCTTTCTTGCTGCTCTTGTAGTTCTTGCCTTTTGGAGAGACGCAGTAATTGCATTTGTTTTGTTATTTCTAAAATAAAGTTTATACATACTGTATATACGCGTGCATGCAAGTAGACGTACATACGTATATGTGTGTATTTATAAAAATCTCATGCACCTGCATTCTTGGGGGCAATGTTTCTCATGTCATCAGGGTAGTGGCGTTTTGTACTGATAATAGTAGTGGGTAGTTTTGTACTGATAATAATCTAAGTGATTAGCATTTTCGTGTAAGTGTGATGTATAATCATTGTGACCTTGAGTGACACATAAACGAACAGCGTGGAAGCCCTTTCATTGTGACTAGCCCAATTTTGATCATCCACCACTAGTCACTGCTTGAGTGGTCCCAGGATGTCGAACTGAAGAGTTTTGTTTTCACTCTGCTGAAGCATTCTTTCCACTCTGCTGTCAGGGCAGCCTCTTCTGGCTGCTCCAGAGAGCACAGTGGCAGCTGCGCTAGGTCTGTAAAGGAAGTGCTTGCTGGCCTTCCCAGCCGGAGAAGTGCTAGACGGAGAAAGAGTTCTAAGAAGAGTGGGAGCCAGGATGAAAGCGGCAGAGCCCTTGCAGGTGAAGTCTGTGTGAGGTGCAAGGACGTAGCAGCTGTTGGATGTATCCTCTCCGCTAATACTGACATACGGGGCTGTGTTGTATTGCCAAGAACTGCGTCAACGGATTGAAAAATTAGGGGGAAAATCAGGAATTGGTGGAGAAAAGCAGTAGGAAAAATTCAGAATAAGTGGTAAGACGGGGACAATTTTGATAAGAATGGGGGGGAAACTCTGGCATTTCTTGCTGTATTTTTGGCATAAAAGATAATACGATCAGAAGCTTTTAAAAATGAAGACATTTCTTTGCAACAATGCTCTAGCTTCCTACCCCCTTTTTAAGTCAATATGTCCCTATGCTTTATATAGGATAAAGTAATTACTTTTGCCCTTTTTTTAAACAGCAGATTGATCTAATAGGATGCATATCATTTACATAAGATTATAGCAGAAATCCCCCTCAAGTGGGCTTAACAGAGTTGGCAATCTGCCAACCTGTATTTCGGATCGAGTGGTCAGAGTGTCTCAGATTTTCTCCTACAAACATAATGCAACTTGAATTAGGACATTTTTCAGCTGGATTTGCTCTGGTTTTTGTTATGTTTCAGTTTCAAAGTGTCTTATAGCTTGTAAGCTTAGTATTGCAGAAATTATTGTCACAATGAGATAAGTGTTAAAAGCGAGCATGTGTCTGTGAGTGTGTGTCTCCTGTGCTACTTCGTGTCCTTATTCTGCTTCCTTAGGACTTAGCTGGAAGTGAGATTGTTTACAAGATACTGGTTTGAGATTACGTATTAAATGTGCACGAGTATATTTGAGCCCCAGGTACCCTGGTCACGTAAGAACAAAGATGATATAGTTGTCAGCAAAAGACTCAAATGGGCTGCACCTTGACACCTCTCAGAAGTGCAGTACTATGCAGAAACACGCAGAAGTGCTATAACTGCATTTCCTGTGAACAGTACAAGGTAGGATATATCACTCGCTCTTTCTCCAAGGTCAGTGAGCAATCCAAATAGGCATCTTCTCCCAGAAAGTCCAGCCTCACTCTATCTGGAGAGAGAAAGTTTTCGGATTAGTCGAGTTTATCCTTGCGTGCAAAGTTTAAAAGCTTCTTATTCTTCCATCTTTATGAAAATGACAACAGTCCATCAAAAAAGCAGTAAATGCAGATTCACAGGTGGTAGGTAGCGTACACGCTGTGTTCCAAAACACCATGCTACTCGAAGGTAAGCTTGTAAATAAGAACTTGGGAGTGTCTGTGTTCCAGATTTGGAATGCTTTTCAGGAGTAGAAAGTTTTTTTAAGCAGTGGTTATCTCCTCCAAGTTTGTCTTTGCTCTCAGAACATGGTTTGTGACAGCCGTTTAGTGAAGGAAAGCAGAGTGATGTTCTCTTCTCTTTCTGTTCCTTTCTGTCCAAAGCTGCTGAGAGAGGAAGGATTCCTATAAAGCTTTCCCTTCTCTTAGAACCTCCGTCCCATGTTGGCATGTGCCCTCCATACCACCTGAGCTCCTGCCAGCTCTGGGAGGTGCAAGTCTGAAGCCTGAACATTCAGATCATTGTTAACTTCTGCCACCATGTCAAGCCCCGCCCCGACGATGGTGAAATTCCAAGGCATTAAAAATGACGTCTTTGGAAAAGAGGGAGTAGAATGCTGTTCACTCAGAAAAGCATTCAGTCAAATGGCACCACCAGCATTTACCACCAACAGGGTCCTAGGAAAGTAGAAAACAGATTCATGAGAAGCAGTGTGACCGCACTCATTTAGACTATCCAAAATGATTGCTTCATGTCTAACTATCAGAATTAATCTGTAGTCTGAAAAGGCCTTTATTTATAAGAATGGAAAAAACCAATCAAGTCCCACCAGATTTCTTTTCCTGTACTTAGTGATGTAGTATTTCAGCTAGGAAAAAAACCACAGAAGGTCCACTGAAAGTCATAAATGCCTCCTTTAATTACATACTTTCTGATGGATTATTAGAATAGTGCAATGATTATGAACTCTCCTAAGTACCAACTGCAGATACTTCTTATGTCCTCTTCACACTGTTTGGCTGATTGTTCATTCACATATGATGGTGCCATGTTCCAACATTCAATTGCAATAACTATAATGTATGCAAAGCAGGATGGCATCTGAACGGTTTGGTGCATTGTGAATACTGCTAATTCCTCAAACAAATTTTCATGTGTGGGATTAGTGAATATAAATTGAAAAAATGTGGTTTTAAACGAATCTATTCTATTCCTTAACTAATCCTATCTGGCTTATAACGGAAAGCCAAATTATTGGCTGAGGCTGTAAACTCCTGGGGTGGGGATTGAGGGGAAGATGATGAGAAAAAAAACATTCAAATGTCCAGAAAGATGTTGGGAGACCTTCTTCTCTGGTCACGTGGGAGCTTCTCCATACCTGATCTCTCTGTGGAAGCCTCCTGTTGGTTTGTGGAGGACCTGACTGATAAGGAGGATACAGCAAAGTGATATCTATGCGCCTTTGTCCCTTGACCAAACAGTAGGTTCACGGCAGTAATATTCATGCAATGTTTCCAATCTGTTCACCTACCACTGATTCGAGCTCTACTGGAAGACTTTTCTTGGCCCGATACCATCAGAAAGGCAGTTGCAGTATCGTGGGATCATTGCAGGTTTGTAGTGCTGTGGGAAATGAGGAGTACGATGGAGGTTATGCCCATCACTGTGAGTTCCTTCAGACCTTCTGGACTTCCTTGTAAACTTTTGAACGTACATAATCTTGAAGCACCAGTCAGCATAAACCAGTCAGCATTTCAAATCCAGCTAAATTATTCTTACCAGAGTTCCGCTAGTATAGGCGTTTAACAGCTTGAAAATGGACCAAATCTGCTTCTGAATGTCTTCTCTTTGGCAAAAGTCAGGAATGTTGGTAAGTGGGGGAAGGGATCTGAATCTCAATACCAAACTGTATCTCCTTCATCTCTTGCAAGCAGGTCTGGGTAAAAAGCATAACCTGCCGCTTAAATTTCTTTCTTCCCCAGCAGATCCCTGAGTTTTTCAGTTGACTGTCAGATCTTCTTTTATTTTTTTTTAAATGTCATTTAGTAGCAATTTTATGAGAACTCACTGATTCCTCAAAATATGGGAACATTTTCTGCTCAATCCCTTATCGTAAGAGCTCACCATTGTTAACAAAACAGATTAATTATGTACAGCAACTGTTAACAAGTATTTAGAGTAAAAGTGTGCTTCGCTAAAGATGGCATGAATCCAGGGGAATACACTGGGATCTGTCGGTTGTTCTGTAGGCAAGAATTGGTGGATTTTCACTTTTCCTGGTAAAGAGAAGTGGGCAGGGGGATTGCAGATTTAGTATTACCTAAAGCAAGATAATGCACATCAAGAGGGGTCTTTTGAATTATCCCTGTGCACAGTGAGGTTTAAAGATAATTTTATACATCTGCATTAAAACTTTTGTTTTTCTGACTACTGTTAAACAAGTAAAACTTTAGGACATAATGATAATACTGACAGCATGTTTGCCTTTGTGTTATCTCCTTTTCTGAAATATTATTGTCCTGTCTCAAAGAAAATTGCAGCAAAACAGAAAATGCGGAAGGGTAAGAGACAAAAATAATTATAAGCATGAGCAAATGTTGATAAAAGGAGAGTTTGGGAATTTGGGGATTGCTTAGTTTACAAATGTAAGGATAAGTATAATTTAATGAGTCGTTATTGAAAGGTATAGTGTGTTCACTTTTTTCAAAATAGAAAAATAAGTTAAAATTAAGTTGCCTGGAAAGAGAATTTAAAACTGATACAAGGAAATACTATTTGTTTACAATTCAAACATTAACTCTGAAATACAGTGTTGTCTTAAGTCTTTTCTCGGTAGTATTCTGAAGTTTTTCTACATTGTTTAACAATTACATTTTGAAGATAAGTTGGAAATTGCCAGGAATTCAAAAGCTCTTCTACTCGCTTGTAATTGCTGAGGTGTTCATATTTCCCTGTAAAGTATCTAGCATTCATCGTCGTCACGTATCGGGCGCTGAGAAGATAAACTCTTGATCTGGCAGTAATTCCTATGCTCCTAACCATTGTACCCTCCAGGGTCAGAGTCCAAAGCTGACTCAGCCTTCAGTGTCTTGTTACAGGAACTCCTAGGTGAAAAGCGTAAATACGCCATTTGAAACAGACGGTATGAAAATTATGATATTAGATAGGGGACAAAACATAATAGGCTTTGTGTCCAGAATACCATTAAATGTCTGATCAGATCTGTACAGACGTGGTCTTTTGTTGCCATTAATTGTTAAAAACTGTATTTTATTTAGACAGTTGACAGGCCGAAGGATTGGTACAAGACAATGTTCAAGCAAATCCATATGGTTCATAAGCCTGGTAAGTAATGCTTTTGTCTTGGCTGGGTGGTTCTCAGTCGTAGTAAAAAAATGCACTTTTCTGCATTTCGGTTGTCTGCTTCGTGAAAGTACATGCGTTCAACAAGTATCAGATAATGAATCAAATCAAATGTGTACATTGGATGACAGATTTTGCTGCAGAGCATGCTGTTTTCCTCTGCTAAAGGCTGAAAATTTCTAATGGGTTTATTACTAAAACTAAATAAAAATTAAAGTTTTTAAAATAGGTATGCAACCAGTATGATGCCATGTCCCTGGGGAACTCAGCACCTCGTCTCCGGTTTGAGGGATGAGAAATTGGCCACTGTAAATCTCCTGCCATAATAGATTTCTTTTGGAGAGCTCACGTGTTAGAACAGCGTGGGCTAGTGAACAGGTTGTTTCGAGGATACTTTTTTTGTCTGAATCGCGTTCTTTTCATAGAATGTCTTATTTGTTTTTGCTGAAATGGAGCTTTGGTGACATTACTAGCTTTAGAGTTAACGTCCTTTATCATGGTGGCGACCAAGGATGTTACAAGAAACTGTATAAATGGCAATTATGCTCGTTACACCTCTGGGCAGGAGGAGACTGTTCGCCTGAGGTAGAGCTTGCATTCAGTATGGTCATACAGAATTAGTGGGAGAATAAAAAATGTAAGCAGGAGAATTTTGGCTTACATGATCTATTTTGAACACTACTCACATAGTAAATATTTGAGGTTGCTTTTTGCGATAGGAACAACAAGTTAATAGTCTCTAGTAGAGGAGAGCTGACAAAAGGAAGAAATTGAGTTTGCAGAAGGGAGAAGAACAGACAAAAAGCTATGATTTGCAAGTCAGTGCTAACCAGTAAGTACACAATATGCGTAACCTGACGAGAAGATACCATTACCAGTAAGGTTGTAAAAATAGCCTATGGTAAGTACAATGGGAAAAGAGAGTCTTCGGAAAACACCTGTGACATGAGGAAAAGAAATACGGCACTTGATTGCCTTCTAATCTTCTGTTTGTATTTGCACAAACAAAGCTGCATTGCTGTGATAAACTGGCACTTATTGCATTACTGTAACATGTGTATTTCTTTTTGTAGATGACGACACAGACATGTATAATACTGCATATGCATACAGTACTGGTAGGAATTATTCTCTCACTTCACAACGAGTCTTTGTTAATGTCAGCAAGTAAGAGGTGTAGTTAACTACTTGCTTGCTTTTGTAATGCTTATATAAACACCATGTATTGTCTTGTTTGACCTCAGCTGGTGTTTAAGTTTAATTTTGGTTTCATTCTTACCACAGGAATGAATTGCAGCTGTGGGCCCCTTTACTGCAGATGGGATACATTGTAATACTGCAGTTTCTGATTGATTACATTGCATTTATTTTCACTACTGGTTGGGAGTAATGCAGCCTTTCCTTATCAAAATGAAAAGGGAACTACTGTGTGAAAATACAAATGCTAGTTACAGATATGGGAAGACAAAAGGGTTGTACTGAAAACATCTTTCTAAAATATGTAGTAAGAGTGCCTAATGAAGATGAGTCTTGTTTTATGATCTTGTTATTTGCTGTAGGCACTGGTGTTGATGATAGTTAGCTGCAAGAAAGACATATTCATCTAATAGATGTATAATTGTTGTCTTTCAGAAGATTCTAACTGTGTGGCAAAATTATTTACAACAACAAAAGTGAAAGTGTGGAAGACAAAATGTGAAAAAAAAAAAAAAACCAACCCTGTAGCGCCTTGTGCAAAAATGCCACTCAAAATTCTTCCACTAAAGTGTTTGTTGCATTCGACGTGCTCTCACACTGCCTTTCTCTGTACCATTAAGAGCATTTGTCGTGGGTCAGTTGTTCGAGATCTGCCTGGCCTCTTGTGATCCTCTTCAAGATACCCTATTGCCTAGTTGTCCTAGACTAACAGTAATTCCTAAAACAATGAAAAAAATGTGCCTTTCCTGCCTCTTGTATTCCTTCTGAACGCAGAACCACTGAGAGGCAGGATGACCCCGGGGATTAATAACAGGCTGTCATTAACAGCTCTGATGGATACATTAACTTTTCCTTCCCTCAAATTAATCATTAATTTATTTTAACTATACTGCACTTTATATGTGTATTTGTAGTTATATATAGGCATATATAAAAAGTATTCTAATGGGCTGCATGGTATGCGGGAATGTACATTTAAAAACGCATTTACGCATTTTTCTAACCTTGTAGCTTCCTTGAGTAACTGTGGCTTCTTGTAGCATTCCGTGTTGTGTTTTATTAAAACTCATTCTCATGCTGTGACTATTTCTGGTTTTGTTTTGTATTAGGTAGCTACAGTCCATCCTTCTCCGCTCAGGCACACCCAGCTGCAAAGACACAGACGTACAGACCGTTGTCTAAAAGTGCTTCTGACAGTAGCTCCGATGCCTTTAAGGTTTCATCCCCTTTACCACCTCCACATGTGCCACCTCCAGTACCACCGCATCGTCTGAGGGAAAGGTCTACACCTGAAAAGTAAGTTAGCGTATTTTCAAAAAGTGTTCTTGCTATGTGCAGTAATCCAATTATGGGATATCATAAAAGATAAAATAGCAGCTACAGAATAATACGACTTCAAAGGCTTTATTCAAGGGACGGTCAGGTAACGAGGGGTAATCTTCGTCAGTACTGTGGGCATCGTGCGTGCTCCTGCCATTTCTTCAATGTGCTAAAGAAGTGCTTATTTTTACAAGTGATACCACCGTGAGCGTTTAAGGTTTTCATTCTCATTAGTAGGATTGTCCTGCTTGCTGTGTTTCAGAACAGTCTGTGCTCTAGCAGCTGTCTTGAGTAGTTGGTCTCTGAGTAGGAAAGGCCATTTATGGTATCCAGTAGCAAAGAGAAAGGATCTAAATGACGTTGTAAATTCAAATTCAAGGAAGAGCAAAACTGTAAGAGCGTAGCAGTCGACCCGCGTTTCCCCAGAGCTCAGCAGTGCTTCACGTCCCCATTTTTTAAATCTCCCTCTCCATTTTGGTTGCCAAAGAAGGTGTTTCCAGATTAAAGGGGCGTTTCAGTTTTCTCATGGTTTTCCAGATTCAAACTTGTTGCACAAAACCCAGGTCCCAGTGGTTAGAGTCCAGTCTGGAAAACGTTAATAACTCGGGAAAGAAATGCTTATACTTCTGATAAAAACACGCAACGTGCCCTGCGCACAAACTCTATAGACTCTTCAGCATATCTGTAAGTACTAGCTCAAGCAAAAAGCTCTTTCTTTAGCATTTACGTTCATAAATACTACATGTTAAAATAATACTACGTTATTACACATGTATATGTTTATGTGTCTATGTGTGTATATATTTTATGTATGAAAAGGGTCATTTTTTGTTCCATTTGTGGCTACCAGCCCACCTCTCTTGGTTACACTCAAGCAACAAAACAGCATTTGCCCATTTTGTCAGCTTGCAGATTGTAAACATTTTTGTATGTAGGAGTTGCATTGTATTAAGCAGTTTGAAATAATTTGCAGTTTGCATAAAATACTATAAGAAAAGAGCACACTGAGTGTTTAACATTATGTCTATGACTTTTTGAAAAATTTGTAGGTAGTGCCAATCCAAAAGGTAATGCAGCAGGTACACATATTGCAGAGGAACATGAGATTGCTCCATGGTTAGTGGTTTTGGCTACTGCTGTTGCCAAGGGTGGATTGTGAAGAGGAAATGCTAGGGGTTAGAGTTCGGCTACCGCCCAAAGGCCATGAGGTTTGAATTTAGTTAGCAAGTCATATGGAAGTGTAGATTTTGTTAGCGAGGCACCAAAATATGGATCTGCTTAGCTTTGATCTGTGAAGTTATGGGAGTCATCATCCTGTGCTGGGCCAAATGCCTTGGTCACAGAAACTGAGCCCTGTTACAGTTCCTTTTGTGAAGCTTTAAAATAACTGCTTCAGCACTGAGTTTGGGATGATTAGCCTCTCCTTTTAATCTCCTGCATGATAAGTGGAAATCGAAGTTCTCCAGGCCAGGGGATGCCAAACATGTTAGTTATGCTTTGCCTGCTGCTGACAGCTATAGCTTGTCAATCTTTTCTGCCATTGGGAGATACTTTTTTTAATTGCCTAGACAGCCTGAGTATTTGAAATCTCACATAAGAGGCTTACGTCCACATGTATCACAGTTTTATAGCTGGGAGGCAAGATATGGTTTGCATTAACATAGTCCATAAGGGATTACAGGCTAAACATTGTAAATGAAGTGAACCGAGTGTGAATCAGAACGTCAGAATTTTCTTCAGTGATTGCAGGATAATGCAGCTTGGTCAGAACACTTCCATTTTCCTGTTCATTCTCAAAAAATACCACCTTTTCTCCTCTGAAACTAATTTTTTCCCCTGTGAAAATAAACGATAGAGCCATGTAGAACTAATTCCCCTGAAACGTAGGGTGTTTTATAGATAGAAACCACACTCACAAATATATTGTAAACAAAAACTACTCCATAGATTTATTTTTTTTTTAAGGCGTGTGACATGCCTTTTTATGTCAGGTCACATCAAACCAAGTCACATCAGAAAGGCTGATAGAATGTAATCAGTGTATGCTCCTTTCGTATTGTAAGCACAGAGAATAGCTGATAGGATTTCCCCTTTCCATTCCCCCATTCCTTGAGTTACTAGTGGGTCATTTTACACAGAGCTAAATAAAAAGATGCGAGCTGCAGTTTACCAAATGCAATGTGAGTAGCAATGACAAAAACTGCCATGAAAAGGTGACTGTCACTGTGATAGTACCTAGCTAACCATCCCCCCAGTATATGTAGGTAGCTATTAATATAACATGGTAAACTGCTGAAAAAATAAAGTTACTACTTATTCTTTGCTTAGCACTATTGCATTGAAAGGAAATTTATAATTACAGAGAAAATGGATACATTTCTGTCCCATAGTCAACTGCCAAATTCTTGTTCTTGTTTATCTATTCAAATTTCCAAGCAGTATACTGTTCTATACTGCTTACAAGGATATTCAGGGGCAGTTGTGCTACAGATCAGGATAAAGAACATTTATTAGATTTTCATACTGCCTTTTAAAATAATTCCTCATTTTTTGTCTCAGAAAATTTTGTAGCTTTTTCACTATGGACTTAGCATCATATTGTGTGATGACAAAAATATCTACCACTTGCCTGTATTACTATGGCGCATAAGACAAGTATAGGAAATTTGCAATTTGAGAAGGCATATCGTGGTATTTTGACACAGTATGTCAGGGAAGTTTTTAAACTGGCCTACCGCTTAGAACAAAAGTGTGAGTGATCACACAGGCTGGACATCCGTAGTATTTTTCCTGCTACACTGACTGTAAACAGGTTAAGATGATATGGTGGTTAAAACATTTCAGACGTTTCACAACTGAAATCTGGAAAGAGAAACCATGCTGAAATTCATTTGGTTTTGTGTGTTTCTCTTGCACGGAGCCATACAGCAGACGGCGATGACAGTAAATTAACTCAATTGCTCGTATTTGTTATTTAGAAATGACTGGGATCCCCCTGACAGAAAGGTGGATACCCGCAAGTTCCGTTCTGAACCAAGAAGTATTTTTGAATATGAGCCGGGAAAGTCATCAATCCTTGAACATGAAAGACCGGTAAGGCACATGAATGAAATGGATAATACAGTAAAGAGGTTTGGTGAGAGATCATCTTTTTATTATTTACTACTGATTGTAACTACTTAGATGAATATTGAAGGTTCTTTTATCAGATATGATTTTGCAGCAGTTTGTCTTTGATCTTTCCTGATGGTTGTGTTGAAAATACGAGTTTGGCTTATTTGCTAAACTTAGATCTTTTGGTATTTCTGTAAAATCAAGCCCCCACTCTGTAAACCTAATGGATGATGAGCGGAACTGTGAATTAATGGAAACTGCTTTTTCTAATAGGCACGCATCTTCAGCACTCATTTTCAGTAATACTAACAGCACATATAATACCTGAGTAATTAATGCATAAAAATAAACTATTTGCATTTTCAGCATGTGCCTAATTGTACACTTAAGGAGATTTTGGTCAAATATCAGTCAAGGTTGCCCAGAGAGGCTGTCGAACCTCAATTTCTGGAGGTGTTCAAGACTCACCTGGACACAGCCCTGAGCAAACTGATCTGATTAGACCTGCTTTTAGCAGGAGGTTGGACTAGATGACCTCTGGAGTTCCTTTCCAGCCTTTTCCAGCCTCAATTACTCTGTGATTACTGAGTGTACATTAACATGTAATTAGAAGTGTTTATTCCCGCTATCTGAATAATGATTGTCGTTGCGGATTTTTTCACAAGCATGCCTGATAAAGCTACGCTTATTGCATGCAAAATGACAATTAACAGAAGTTTTCGTTTGCTGAAAGACACATTCACTCAGCCTTTCTAATTTACCTTTGTGCTATCCCAATACATTCTTATTTTAGGAAAACTGTTATGTATCAATGGTAGTATTTTCTTTTCTTGGGCTTTCACTTTGAGGTTGAAATGGTTGAGGGAGTCTAGTTTTAAAGATGATGTTTATGTAATCAATACTGGATAATGATTTGCTTCTGTATTACATGCTTGTTCACATAATTTATTTTACTAATTTAAAATAAATTAAGCAAATAATTGAATTCCAGAATATGTAGTATGTCAACAATGTGAAACACCTGTGCAAAGCACCTTTCCCTTGTGTTTTAGTGGTCTTTGTAGGAATATAATTTTTGTTAGCTGGAAAATACCAAGCTTTGTTTCTGTGAAATTGATGCATTTTTCAAAGAGGAAATTGGCCTTTCTAGATGAACTGCTAATAAATCAGCATAATTCAAAGGGATTTAGTATTTATTGTGAAGCTGAACTTAACAAATATTTTTATTTAAAAGATGATGGCATTTGGTCTGGGCGCTTTCTTGATTGCCGTGGCTGTGTTACACACACGGAGGCCACTTACCAGCCTTCCTAATGCCAAAGAATAACACCAGATTCAAGTTACAAATAAGAAAATTACAGTGATGTTACAAGAACGGCCTCACTTTTCTAATAAATTACGTTTTCTACTAATGTAATGTGAAAAGAAAATCATATAGGAATTGCACTGCTGATGAATGTGATCACAGATACAATTTTTCAATTTTAGCAAACTAATGAAATGACAAAAGCGTGATCTTTGCTGACTGTTCCCGAAGCTTTTTTTTTTTCAACTTGCTTATGCATTTTATTTTTGTTGTTCTTAATCAAGAGGTTGGATTTTGAGCTTTGTTTGGTCCTTAGAATATTTTCTTGCAGAAGAGACTCAGTCACATTGTACTTACTAAGCAGCATCAGTCAAGGGCATTACCGTGCTTTTATCATCTGAAGCTTAGACTAGAAGCTTAGATTTAGCTGATATAAATACCAGGGAACATATCTTTGTAGAGTAAATTTTAAAAGTTGAGGAAATAATATTTGTGGACAGAATGGAGATTTTTTTTTAGTTTATTTATTTATAATTCAGAGCTGTAAAAGATTGGATAACAGGAATTAATGTGGAATACAAGAGATTAAAGTTGTGTAATGTTATTAACCTATATAAAAATAGTTGGAGTAAGTTATCACAGTTTTATCAGTGTGGAATTTCTGCTGGTGATAAGGATGATGTTTAGCTTTGTTTGGACTATGTTAGAAAAAGAAAAGGACCGGGTTTCACTAAAGCATTTGCTATCCTTGTGTTCCCTGGGTGGGATATGGGAAGTACAACTCATGACTTGTTAAATGATGGTCAGCAGAGTAGGTCAAAACATTTTTTTGTGTGTCTAGGAAAAGCTGAGATCTGAAAACATTGTATTAGTTCCAAAGTCAGATGAAAACTCCAGGTTCTCAATTGTGTCAATATTGCATGAGTTAAGTCTTTTATCTTGATAATTTCAAAAGATTTGATTTTTCATGTCTAAAAATTTGTTCTGATGATACTGAAAGAAAATATTAATCCAAATATGAAATATAAAATAAAGTTTATTAATACTGTAAAAGATGGGCATTTACAACAGCTG
>VZSC01019808.1:91820-128562 GCA_013398225.1 Steatornis caripensis | reverse complement strand
GGGGGGGGGGGGGGGGGGGGGGGGGGGGGGGGGGGGGGGGGGGGGGGGGGGGGGGGGGGGGGGGGGGGAATATTCCAAATAACTTGTTCAAGTATTAGAACCATCATGCAAACAAGCCTGTTTGTTGTTTATGGCTTTTGCCTACTTTTTCTAACTCCATTTTCAGTCACCATTAAAGCCTTGATGCATGAAAACAGCTAAAACATTGGCTTAGTTGTAAATATATGTCTGTGGTTTTGAGCAGAACTGAATCAAAATATTAAAAAAAGTCTGCGCTTGGTAGTTTGGGGTGGTTGTCTCCAATATTTAATTATTTTTATCAGGCGGCCTTTATCCGTGTAGGGCAGTGCTGAATATTGTGGAAGATGCCTAATTAGCTTTGGAGATGGGGAGTGGGGCAGATGTGTTCTGTTGGGCCACTTGGAAGTGGCTTGGAGAGACCATGGGTCAATAAATGCCCCAGTGCTGACAGGACAGCTACAAAGGGCAGCACCCACTCTTAACAGTAAAAAACAACCCTGTCCACTGTTTGCATTCACGTTTCCCCTATGTGCCATATCAGTGTGGCCCTGTCTGTGGGTAGAAGGTACAAACTCCACACAGCCTATACGAAATGACGCCTGCCTGTGGTAAAAATTAGTATTGTAGAATGTGCAACATACGGTAGCTTTCATGTAGGAAAAACTTCAAAGGCGGCATCAAAGAAAGGGCAAAAGGGCAAGTTACATTCGAGGTGATAAGAGTATCTTAAAGGACAGGAGGCAAAAGCCATATAGTAACCTGGCAGTCAATTTTGGCATGACACACACTTCTTGCTGTCTTAGGCTAATCACTGTTTACGGCCTGGGGAATGCTGTGGATAAAGAGGTTCTCTCTGGTTTGGTTTCAGTTGTGTGATTTACCCATTGCCTTCCATTGGCGGCAAGGGGGATCTACACCACCCTTGGGATTTACGTCATGGTCTGTATAGCCCTGGAGCCATTACAAGTGGCGGAAAGTAATCACAGCCTCACGGCTGTTTGGCCAGTATCATGGGACAGATGGTCTCAGTCCAGTCTCTAATGAAAGGGGTTGGCACCTGCACAAGAAAACCCACAATGATAATTAATACGCAATGTTTGTAGCACCTTGTGCAACAGTTCTAACAGAGATCACCTGGCAGCCCCAGTTTCCTTCCTCTGCTGGGTACTGGTGGTGACTGGTCAACAAAGATGAGGTTAATAGTTGTGGCCAGTTTTGAAATAAGACTGACGTTTTCCAGAATGGGCTGGAGAGAGCTGTGGTTATACTAGCTGTTGGTATGAGCAGCTGTGCTGCTGGCTTCTCTGGTTTTATTGCAGACAGATCTCATAATACTAGGCATTTATCTTAAAATCATTGAAGTTGGATAGTGATGGGAGAATTGTCATAAAGTAGTTTTCAGCTTTCAGATGATGTAAAGAAATAAGAACTGTATAAACAGTAAAGGCTCAGGAGTAAATCCCTTCTTCAGAATATATTTTTAAAAATAAACACCATTATATTTTGTTTAGACAGAATAGGTTAACAGTAGCGCAGTCATCATGAGCCCCATACACATTCCAAATACTGAGAAATAAAATAGGGATATTTTCCTAAGTGCTAGTAGCAGGTTTATGGTCTGTCTGAGACTATCTGATGATCATGCACACACCTCCATAAGAGAACTGGCTCCAAAACATGGGCTTCTATTTAATCTGCCTGTGGAAAGGAGGTCTGATTCTTCACTCCTTTCCTAGAACAGATGGTATGGTTTTGTTTCACAGTACCCCTTCTCTCTAGTGTTTAGGTCCATTGACTTTATGAGCTGGGTTACAGTACTTAAATTACTTCGATCAACAGTTATATGTTCCTGTTCTTCATATTTGAATCCACAAATCAGTTTTTATATTAAAGTGTCACGCACAGTTTGTTTATCGCCTGAGAACAATGTAATGGCAGATGATTAAAAAAACACCAAACCTTGAAAACTGTGTTTTGCTAGAAAACTGAAAGTTGCAAGAAATAACTTCACATTTTTTTGCAGAAAAATTGGTTGGTTTTAGCAAATTTGGTGAATAGAAATCAAATGCTGTGGTAAAACTTGATTGTATTCCACAGTCTTGCGTACTCTCCCATCATGGAAGAGAGCATATGTGGAGCAGCACTGCACAGAAAGCCACCTGGGAAAGGGATACATCATTGTATGAGTGATCAAACCTTCACTGATGGAAATACCTGACACTGGGAGAAGCTGGGCACGTGATCAATAATGTTGGTAGTCTTGTTCCAACAGGCCGTTGCTACAGCAGACCTGCCCCACCGAGGGCCATCCTCCTGCCATCACTGATGCACGCTTCCCTGTTCCCGGAGAATGGGCTATGTCCCACGGCCTCACCTTGCTCCTCTGGGTAACAGCTTAATTCCCAAATTGTGTGAAGATCTCTCACACAGGCTGCAAACTGCAGATCAGTGTTGCACTGCTTCCATTCTGAAGACGTGCAAAGACTAGCAACTTTGAACATACAGATTACTAAAACAACAAAGTGGTACAATCGTCATGGTTTCATGATTTTGTCCAGTAGCCTATTTCATTTTAAAATAAATTGGAAGATAACAGAGAAGTAGTTGTAACCAAAACCTTGCGCTTCCTTTTTTTCGTAGACTTGGGCTTAGTTTGAGATTTCCGCCACAATGAAATGCACATTAGAGTTTGTGGGATGAAAACATGCCATGTAGAACTCTCCCAGATCACCAAGAAGCCTTGAAATAGGCCAGAAACTAAATTCTTTCAATTACAGGCCAGGTTTCTCTTGATGAAACATCAGAGTTGCCATAACCCTGTTTGCCAGTGTTACAACCCAGTGCTGTTTTCAAAATTTATTGCCTTCAAAATTTCTGTTGAAATCAAGAGGAACAAGAGCTGTGTACAAACACTACTCATAGGATACAGCTCATATTCATAATGTTTAATCTCATAGACATCCATGTTAGAGCTAGTTCTGGTGCAGTGCTTTACAAGTTAAGGCAAGTATGACTTGTGAGAGTATCGGGAACCTAGTTCTGCCTTTCCTGGTTGTCAAGTTTGTTACTGGTTTTTGCAGTGAACATATTATTTATAGATCACTTTTCCCAGATTTGTAATCTCACTTGAGGATGGTTTCTATCTTTGTGTTTATACAGCAAGTGATTCTGATTCAGACTGGAGCTTATGAACATAACAATATTTAACGGTGAAAATAATAGTAGTAATAAGTAGTTACACAGAATAAATACTTGAGTACTTGTCTGCAAAGAAATTTCTGTTTAGAAAACACAACCATTTTGAAACCCTATGCAGAGATCACCTTAAATAAATTATAGAGGACTTATTTTCTCTGGAAAGTAACTATAAAGTCTTGTAATTATTAACATCTTTTAACTGTTTACATCTCAGTTGCCAATCTTACCAAAAGCCTGAAAGATTTTTAACTGATTTTTAATGTGATTTAAGTTAAACTACATTTAAAATTACTGAGAAAATCAGAATTATCTTAGCTCAAGTTTTAGATCACATTTGATCCATATTGTATCATGTTTGTGTGGTTCTCCCTGCCTCACAGTATAATAAATTTCAGTATAATCCAGAAATAAAAACGTCAGTTACTGTCTTGATGAGATCACTTGGTGAGCCATGCAGGTCTTAAATAACGAAGCCTACTGACAAATGAGCTCAAACTGAACAATCATGTTGTCTTTATAGTGCCCCATCGGTAAAAGTAGTTTCAACAGTTACTCTAGAATGTCACTGAAAGTACGCAATCTCATGAAATCTCTTCCTAAATATTCTTAGACTACAGGTGCCTTCTAGAAGTATACGTGTCAGTTCACAAATCTGGATGAAGTCCTATTCATGAACTTGCAATTCAGATCACTGGGAAAAAAGAATACCTAACAAAACAAGCACTTACACAGGCCGTGAGTGCTGGTGCTTCTGCAGTCATTCTGTACAAAGTCTGTAAAGACTTTTCCATGCAGAGAAGTCACCTAGAAGGCTTCTATAGAGAGCAAAAAAGTTCCTGCAGCTGACAAAGCTGTGTAATATTTCTATTTCCAGTCCATCAAGTTAGCTCTGAAATGACATGCCAGGAACTTAAAACAAGTTTAACTTTTGAACCACACTGCTTTGTAACCATGAAGAAATATCCCAGGGACCATGCGGTTCGTTCTAGATTCACACCTAGTTACCGGAATTGGAATATTGCCTCTTTCTGACTGCAGGCTTGCAATGTATGAAATGATTGCTTATAATTAGTGGTCATTTAAGGTTGACTTTGTATTAATAATAAAATTATGGAGCAGTACTCCATTCCACCTTCCAGGGTTCATGCTGTAGCTACTACCATAACTCCGTAAGCAACAACGAATGTTCTGTGATAAGAGCTGTTCTTACCAGGAATGTAAGGTGGTCAACAACTGGCCGCAAACATCATGGGATTTACAAATGTTCCTGACTATAACTGGTTGTGGGATTTTGGTGAGTAAATAGAGGGGAGGATAAGCTCTGCAGACCTCACTTGTGCATCAAGGAATTATTTTCAGATTTTTACGTTTTTATAGCAGAAGTTTGTTTCCACTGTTCTGTATCTATTTTTGGAAAGGGTATAGAGAAGCATGACTTTGGATCATTATCTAGTAGTGCTTTAAAAAAAAAACATTACTGAAGTAGAATATGAAATGAAATCTAGTGATGCTTTTTAAAAAGTGCATAACTATTCTCATCAAATATTGCAGATGTTGGAGTGCCCAGGCTGTTAACCATCATACTCTGTTTTTATAGGATTTGTCACATTAACAATCATAATGAAAAGCATAAGCAGAAATTGTCACCCTTTTTTCAAATACAGATGTATAACAGTGTTATATATTTGTTTTCACAGACTTCATTATATCATCACTATTCAACAGACAAAGGCCTGGACAGGCCCTCTAGGTAAGAAATACAATATATGATTTCAGTAGACACAGATTATACAGCCTGAGGGTTTTCTTTGTGACCTGGAGAGGGCGTTCATGCTTTCATACCGAAGTGTAAATCTTATTTTTGTTTTACAGACTTACTGTTTACATTCAAAATAAGCCATGCTGTATTCCGAGCCTTTCCACTAACATCCCTGAGCTTCTGTCTCAACTGCAGCGATCTCTCATTTAACCGTACTGCCTGCAGCTCTTTCAGTGCAGTTTCCCTAAGCGTGCTACCTCATCTGCTCTCAGTCTCTTTTTCTTGTCTTTGCGCTGAACTTCTAGCACCAAAAAATAGTCTAAAAAAACTTGATGCATTTATTTCAAACCCTTCACTATTAAAATGACATAGCAATTTCATAGAAAACTTGAAAACAATCAGGTGAAGAAGAAATTCAGCTTTTCTCTATGAAATATGCTGTAAGATGTCTGAGACCAGTGCTTCTCCCCTTTACATGTTTTTGATGTGTTTGTTCTGACATTGTTTAATCTATAAACCAGTAATGTAGTTACAAGCTTACTTTTTAAATGCCTGAATTCTGATCTCAGAGTTAGACTGCTGCTGCTAATACTGCTTCTTTCTGTAGTTCTGCAAGTACTGCGAGCGACTACAGAAAAAGACGGAAGTCAGAACCTGCTGTAAGTCATCAGAGGGTGCACAGTGATCAGAATGCAAACAGGCCTAGCCTGGGCCGTACAGATATGCAAGGCCCATATACCACTCTTAGAAAGCCTTTAACTAGCTCGTCTCCTTCTTCTCCATCAAGAGCAAAAGGTAAGAGGAGAGCATGTTTGTTAGCGGAAACCTACTGATGATGCATTGTACAATACGTTGGTGGTAAATGCAACTGCCTGCTGTTGCTTGGTGCTCTTCACTAGGAGCGTTACTGTATGAAGCAACAGCTTTGGGCCTTTCATGAAGGCTGACTTCTTTATTCTTACGTGTGTAATTTTAAGCTGAAAAGACAGATTTATAATAAGGATTTTTCCAGTTTCAACTGCTTATTCTAACAAAAGGAAAGCGACTAAATGAAGACTGTGACTTGCACCACAATATATAAACCTGTACGGTTTTATTAACTCCACTACTCTCTTATTAGATTGTTGTGATTTTAAAACTGTTTTCAGTATATACGGAAAGTAAGTCAAGACAAATAGCATATAAGATTAAAGATGCGTTTCCAGTATGGTAGACCTTTCAAATCTATAGCTGATGTTTTAGATGTTTGTCAGTTGACCTAATTTAATGAAGCAAACGTCCATAGTTTGATTTTTGATTTTGTAAGTCCTTGAAATACTTAGTACAGCATATACAATCTAATTAGCTTTGTTTTCCAAGTAACTCACCATTCCATTACTGTTCTCCATATCTCTCCAGAAAAGAGATAATTGAACCAGTTGTTGATTTCGATTTGGTGTTTTGGGTGGAATTTTTTAGCAAGACAAAAGATTTCCAGTAAAACATATGATAGAAGTAATACACAGAGTAATATCGTATACAATATGTCTCCTTCTGTTGAAGTAACTATTCATTTAATTGCTGTATTTTGTAGCTATACTGTCTAATCAGCCCATAGCCGTATTAAAGACTGTATAAATCTTTGTAAAAGTAAATTCCCACTGAAAAGAAAGCAATATCTGGGCTGCAACACAATGCGTCAGATAGAGAAAAGCAGTGAGGAATATTGAGAGTGAAGTGATGGAAAAGTAAATGTATTTTAAACCCAGTGTTACAGCAGTAATTTAAAAAGTGGGTAAACTGATCCATTTGGTGTACCAGACCAGGTGGTGAGAAGTTGGTAAACTCTGTTTACCTTTGACTACATCACTGATAACGAGCACTTACCATGACCTCAACACTTCCTGCGTTTGAAAATCCTTCCCTTAAGAGCGTCTACCACAGCTAATTAACTTTCGGAAGATGACCTAGCTGTGTCATTCCGTTCTCTCCCAGCATTATAAAACCTACTAGAATGTTAATTTTTATTGGAATTAACCATTTTGTTAAAGCAGCAGCACATTATAAGCTGTTTGATCAGCATGGATTTTGAACTCAAGTGTTTCAGCTTCTGATCCAGATCCAAGTTGTTCTTCTAGAAAGCAGATTGAGCTGTTTGAAGCATGTGTCTTGAGCTGCATGTTGCCACTTGAGACCATTTTTGGAGGTTCAGTGCAAGTATGGAAGAGTACAGTTCCAAATTTGTCTCATAGTGGCTTCTAGATCTAGCGTGCGCATAAAAATCTGTCTTAAAACTTGCTTGAAAACTCAGGCTTTGTTACAGAAGTCAAGCTAAGGGTTATTGTTGCTTCTACGTGCTGGTTAGGCTCAGTAAACTGATACATCTTCCTTTACACCCATATAGCAGTTCCTCAGCCGTCTTGTTGTACCCTCAATAAGCTGTAAAAACCACCAATCCCTTCAGTGCTATCACACAGGGAAAGAGTGGGCTACCTATGCTACCTATGAACAACTAGGAAGAATTTTCCATTTGATCTTCTACTAAGGTTTATCATTATCTTAGAATATGCAGTTACTGTGAACTCTCTGAGCATTATTCAACTCAGAAATTCCAAACAACTTCTTTCAGAATGCACAGGTGGAAAAGTCAGTAATTGACTGAGGTCTACGTTTGTTATTTGGCTTCATCTTTATATCCTTTGCAGCCTGTATTGTCTATTTAACTGCTTCAAAACCAGTATTAATGCTTGTTTCCTTACGTTGCTTCGGTGGGGGGCTTGCAGAGGAGGTAACATCTCCATAATTCATAAGGAATTCTTTTTGATGTTCAAATTATCATGAGTACATTTTTACAGCTGGAAAATAATTATTAGCTCTGCTGCCCCAGGCTGTAGCAACCTATGTACTGACCTAAGTTGATAGATGCATTAATTGCTGTCTCTTTTCTAGTCTTTCTAATACTTACTGATGTTAATTCCAACTTTCTGAATCTTTTAATTTCTGGCAATGTCTCTTTTTTACCATGCTGCTCTATGGATTATAAAGGTGGGGATATTAGCAAAGTATATCCATCCCTTTTAAGTTATTCAGTGCACAACCACAACACCTCAAATGAATTAGATTACTGTAGCACTTACCGACAACATTTAGCTGTTCCCAATGATTCAAGAAGGGCAGTCAGCTACAAGAACGGCTGGCAAATGACTCGTCAAAATGCAGAAGTCTGGAGCAGCACAGAAGAAACTTCTTCTCCAAAGAGAAAATCTCGTAGCTGTGATGATCTGTTAACAGATGATCGCGATAGCTTTCCCGATGCACAGGCCAAGTGTGAAAGCATGGGCTCTCTGTTATGTGAGGAGGACTCCAAAGAAGTCTGCTCAATGAACTGGGCCTCGCCATATGTTGAGGGCCGTGGTAGTAGTAGGTCAAGAGTTCGTCACAGGTCTGCACATGATGCCCCAGGTTTCCTAAAAATGTACAAAAAGATGCACCGCATCAATCGCAAGGACTTGATGAATTCCGAGGTGATTTGTTCTGTGAAGTCCAGAATACTGCAGTATGAAAAAGAACAGCACAAAGCTATTCTTCAAGGCTGGAGAGAGTCTTCTACTGAAGAGGTGCCCAGAGACATGGTGCCAACCAGAATATCTGAATTTGAAAAATTAATTCAGAAGTCAAAATCAATGCCGAACCTAGGTGATGAAATGTTGTCAACTGTTACACTAGAGCCTCCTACAAATGGCTTATGTCCAAAGAGGCGATTTTCTATCGAATCCTTGCTGGAAGAGGAAGATCAAGGCAGACATCCCTCTCAGGTACAAAGGAGCTACAAGTCTAAAACCCTGGTGCCAATTCATATAGAAGTGACTAGTGATGAGCCACAGCGATCACATATGGACTTTTCAGACAGTGATCAAGATGGAGTGGTTTCTGACCTCAGTGACTTTATCCAGATAGAGGGTTCATCCTTTTGTAGTGAAAGTGACTTTGACCACTTTTCCTTCACATCATCTGAAAGCTTTTACGGATCAGGCCACCACCACCACCACCACCACCACCACAGGCATCTCATCAGCTCCTGCAAAGGGCGATGCCCAGCATCCTACACCCGCTTCACCACCATGCTAAAACATGAAAGGGCTAAACAAGAAACCACCGAAGATCCAAGGAGACAGGAAGTAGAATCTGGCCTCTCTAAGATAGCATTCCTAGTCAGTCCCGTGCCTTTCCGGAGGAAAAAAAGTGCAGCTCCTAAAAAACAAACTGAAAAGAAAAAATGCAAGTCATCCGTATTTGAAGCACTAGATTCTGCACTTAAAGACATCTGTGACCAAATTAAAGCTGAAAAAAGGAGGGGAAGCTTGCCTGACAACAGTATACTACACAGACTTATTACTGAGCTGCTCCCAGACATTCCAGAAAGGAATTCATCTCTTAAAGCTCTGAAAAAGAGTCCCATGCACCAGCCTTTTCATCCACTGCCTCAAGATGGTGCTATCCATTGCCCACTGTACCAGAATGATTGTGGAAGATTACCTCTTAGTGCCTCTTTTCCAGACATGGACGCAACTAACAACAATGATAGTGCACTGTGTTTCCAAGGTGGATTAACTTTCTTCCTCTATCCTTATGATTTATTTATCCAACCTTACTCCCTGTATTTTCCACCCTTTCTCATTCCATTTTTGTGTTGTCTGTAAGAAGTTTTCATCCCACAAAATTCTTAATGAAGATGTCATTTTCACATGGGTGATGAGGATCAATAAATTTGCTGTCTATTCGCAAAATACAGTAAGATGGACAACTGGGGTGATGGTGTGTTTCAAATAATAGATTATTAGTGCTATAAATTACAATGGTGTTATTAAATTAAGCAATGTGGGGTTTTTCCTCAAGAAAAAGACCTTACAGAAAGTGAATGCATGCATCATAAGATGCTGGTCAAACAGAAAACAGTATGCAGATAGACCTTCCTTTATTAAAAAAAAAAATCTGCATCTAAAAGGTGGTGTACTGTACAGTTTTGTTACGTGTAAGTGATAAAAATGCTGTAATTCTGCCAGTATCATAGAAAGTTGATTCTGTTTTCTTATGAAAACACACTAACTCCACTGCTTTATATTACTTTTTGTGAATAGACCCTAAGGTCATTTTAGGAAGTTGCCATTTCCACTGTTCGAACAATACAATTTCCAATTTCTGTGGCAGCAAAACTAGTTCTTCTCATATAATTCTAATGTATCAAAGACATTTTGCGAAATATCCTATCCTCTTAGAAGGGAAATTCTCAATAATCAAAACTTGAATGAAACTGTCAGGGTGAGTATAACTTTTTAAAAAGTCTGTCTTGACAGCGATCTGGTTTTAAAGTTACTGCTTTGAGTTGTTCGTTGCTCTGCTTCTCCTTTTTTCAAAAAAAAAAAAAAGCTTGAGCTTAAAATCTTTTTAAATTTTAACCTTGCAATATTAAAAGAAGCAAACTAGATTCATAACAGGAGTGCGCAAAGGTGTATCCTGGAAGATTTATCTTAATGTCTTTGGCAAGTCTGTCATTTATTTCTCTTTTTAAATGATGACATTTCTGTGTTAAAGAATTCCGCTTCTAGACATACAGTCCTCTGTGACAGAGCGAGCATCTTTGAGAATTTAATGACATTACAAAGCTGTTCTTGAAATCACAAGTGGATGTAAGAGAAGCATCTTTACTATATCAATTATTCAATATTTGATCAGACCCATCCTACTTATCTTTAATCTCACATCTTTTTCTGTAACTTTTGCAAGTATAACACTATTGAATACGTATTTTAAGAGAAATCAGAACTGAAGCTGTTACCCTCTCTTCTTAACTAGTTTAAATAGACATGTTGAGAACAGAGAATTTGGTAAAAACCAGCTATAAAATGCAGTTCCGAATTGAATTAGTCATACTTGAGGCCTGATCGTGATTAACCCTGGCAGGCAGTATGACACAAAGGGACTGAAGTTGTTGGAAATTGCGCTGGTTGCATATCGCAGTTGCAAATGAGAACTTTCCAGTCCTTGAAAATAAGGAAACACACAGTGCAGAGTAAATGTGGGTTCCTAATAGCTTCTGCAGCTATAAAGGAGCCGGGCATGAGGAAAGTGGCGCACTCTGTCAACAGTAATGAACCTGAAGTAGCGTGGAGAATGAGTACAGCGGAATATTCCATTGGCTTCCATCAGCACCAGTCATGGCTGAGCTCTACTTCTAATGAAATTTCATGGTTTTTTGGATCTGTATGTGTCTCTTACAGCCACCATCCATACGGAGACCCTAAGGTCACACTGAAAACTAGCACTACTGACTGCATAAGGAGCTGTATAGAAATAAAGAAAATTGTTCTTCCTAAAGCTGCTATGTTTTCACTCCTTGCCTCCCACGTTCTTCTCTTTCTGATAGAGTTTAAAGGAAAAAATGATAGATATGTTTGGAGGCATTATATCTTCAGGTTTATGCAGTGAGCATAGATCCTCACTCACAGACACACACCATATCAAGAAAGCTGTCCGGAACTGGGACTGCAATATACTTGTTGGTGATGACATGTTTGCACCCAATGATATAAATAACACAGTTATCTCATTTTTTGTCTCCACTGTATTTATCAATTGCCTCAAGTTTTTGTGGCTTAGCTAACAGCTCACTGGAGGCCATTTACATCTTTCTTTTGTAAGACCCCAACGTAATGGATGAGATGCTTTCAATTCTTTTGTTTTCTCCGCTTGTACTTCTTTAGATATGTATAGGCTTGGTAAGAACAGGTTGCATGAATGAAGTCAAAGGAAGACAAACATCAGTCGTATTGTCTCCACTAGCAGGTATCACTGTGGCAGTAGGAGATTAAAATAGTAAATCTCAGAAGTCAAGAGAGGCCATTCATTTCATCCTCTGATCTGAAATAATTCCATTATCTTTTCATTTCACATTGGCAACTTGCAGAGCTACAAATAGTGTAAGATTTTGATTTTATTTTTATTAAAACATGAAAAGATGTACTCACCATCCTACAATATACCATCCTGTAATAAACAGTGGTGACCTGTGCTTTAGACAAAATCTGCCGCATAGATTGGTGAGTAATTATTTGTATGCCATCTCTTAAAACAGAGTTCTTTTTATGAAACAACATCCTTTTAAATTCCATTGTGCTGCCTAACAAGTGCCCCTGGTAAAGTAGAAATGCATCTTGGATCACTTAGGAGGAAACAATTTTTCTTCACTGTTTTCTCACTGAAGCATGCTTTAGTCATGTTTTGTGCATGTACTAATGTGTTTATATTGTTGGCAGTCCAAAACAGTTCCTTGCAACCTGCTGAAGTCCCGGTACTGCTACTACTCCTGCTTGGTCCCGTAGGGGCGCATCCCTTCATACAGTGAGGCATAATTTTGCTCTCTTGATCCTCTCTTATATGCTTCTGCTGTGGATCAGAGGACAGCCTTTGCCTGTGCTGGAGAGTCAGTAGCTTTTTTTTTTTTCTTCAAAGGCACAGTTTAGCCATCCTATCATGTGCTGTTCTTTCTATTAAAAGTGAAAGAATAGATTTCAATATCTTTTCACCCTCCTAATGAAAGCAAGCAGCATCATGGATTTGAATGATTTTGTTTAATTTACTGTAGTTTCACATGATTTCTGTTTTCAGTAGACCAGGAGTCTCCTGGAAGCTATTCTTCTGCTTTCACTGATGTGGAACAATGTACTCCAAGGGAGAGAAGAGGAACTACAGACAAAGAGGTAGTGAAACAACAATAAATAATGCAACAATATCCATATGGAAAATGGGTAACAAATGTGAGATGAGATTTGTGTTGGTTTTCAGACGGCATCCTTCTTTTTCATTAAGGAGATTGGCATTTCAGGAAATTAAAAGAATATCAAGCTTTGTAAGATAAGGTGCATCTTCTGTTTATGTTTAAGTAGATATGGACGTAAGTTTATTCATCATTGATACGCTCTGTCAAAATTGACCAGAATGGGTGTTTGGGACAGAGAAAAACAGCAGATGTTACTGGGGGAAGGCTTTTTTGAGAACCAGAGCATTACACAAAGAAACTGCCTCAGTAGTTTCAAAACTGATACAAAGAACATCATCACTATTTCACCATTATTTTGGTTTAAAAAAAGCTGAAACACTGCTGTTAGTGTGTTAGACGAAGCCACTTATCCTAAGAGCAGTCTCTGATTTCTGTAACAGTTGGTGATTGTAATTATATACTGGTTGCTGATATTAATGCTTTGGAAGAGGAAAGGGAAGCAGGCATACAACATTTAAACTAACATAAAGTATCACTGAAAAGTATACACAAAAAAAAATGGAGTATATCATTCAGTATCTTAAGAATATTTCTAGATCTAGAACTATAAATGCTCTCCAAACAGGCTTCAGGGATTTTGTTCAATCATAAAGTAAGTACGTTTATATTAACCAACATCTACAGACCATAGACTGTTAACATTTTCCATTGATTTTTTATTAAAACATTGCACAAAATAACGGCACAATAGAAGAGTACTGTATTTTAATTGCTAATATTTAAGTTGTTGTTCTGGGCCATCTACCTTGTTAAATGGTGGCAGAGGTTAGAACTGCTTGCAGGAATTGAATTCAGACCCACTTCCATCCCACTGACATGGTTATATTGCTGCAATTGGATTAAGAGTCTGATTTCAAAAAAAGTCTGCTCATTACAAAATAAAGGTTAAAAAAGTTCCAGGAGCCATCTGGTGTGTTCTTTTAAAGAATTCTGTGACACTGAAAGTCATCTTTCAATCTGAAAATACATAAAACACACTACAAGCCATTCTTAAGATTGCTGTAATTTAAAAAGATGAAAGAAGAAAGGCTACTCTATTTCCAGAATGTTTTGTACATTTCAAAGTATTTTGTATTTGGTCAGCTCCACTGTTCTTGGAATACTGTCCCCCTTCTTCCATTATTTGCTTTAGCAGTTACAGCACCAGCTGTACCAAAATGAGGGGAGATTGAAAAGGGCTTAGATACAGTTGATGATACGAATATCCCCTCCCATCTAAAAAACTGTTTTTAATAACAGCAGAGAACAGAAAAATGGTTTTAAATTTAGGCCATCTTATTTGAAGGAGACCTGTAATGGCAAATTGTGTTAGTATTACAAAATGCAAGTTGACAGGATCACTGTAATAACTTTGGGGACTTATTTATTATTGCAAAGACAGTGCACTACGTATGCTAGAATGGCTAGCCTTTAGATGACAAAGGAAAGAACACAATAAGAACATCTGGCCTGGAAGAAAGGTAAAATGCAAACTTTACAAGTGTCCCTTTTTATTCCTCTCATAAAAAAGATGTGTACCCTTACATCATTACAAATAATATCTCTCAGAAATCGTGTAATCAGCTCATTGTAGTCACTAGTATATCCTAGAGATATTTTTTTTTTTAAATGTAGCAGTCTCAACTGCGCAAGTACTTGCACAGAAAGACTAAATCACTTTACCAAATATCGTCACGTAATATTGCTAGTCACTTCTTGCACCTTCCTCTGAGGTCACTAGTGATGGTTATCCGTCAGAGGCAGACACTACATGAGTGAGCCTCTTGGGTTGCATCACAGTTCATGTTTTCAGCACAGCTTTGAAAACAGTGAAAGTATAGGTGTCAGCCATGCAGGTGAGGAGAGGTAGGGATGTTTTACAGTTTGATTTTTTAAACAATCTTGAGCTTACAGATACTTGGTGACAGAACTAGATAAATATATGAAAGGAATGTTATGATGTGATTGCCTGTGATAGCGAGAGCTGCACGTGTGACTCAGGAGATCACTTCCAGTCCTGTGTTTCTCAGACTTTCTTGAAACTATGAATGTGATTATAGAAATTTAAAATATTCCCAGCATTTTCCAGCTGTCAAAGTAATTTTTCCTTTATATATATATTGATGTATATAAAATGTGATGCAGTATTGCAGCTGAAATTAGCCTAAAGATAACAAGTTTAACAGAAGAGTCATCTAAAGTATTAGGGAGTATTAAGTGTGTGAATTTCCATTGTACCTAGAGGTGTAGTTGCCTACAAGTCGCATTGGCATTTAGTTAACTTTTTTTTTTACTTTTATAGTTCTCTTAAACATAAAATTGCAAAGCAGTCATATTAAAATTCAGCTGCTATTTCTATTTTTAAAACACTGAGCCCCAAACACCTAATTGCCTTTAAAAAGGAAGCTGTGCATTTAATTGCCTGTTACTGCAAGAACCACTGTAAGGCATACATCCTTTTCTTTTTGGATCGTGGTCACCTTTTTAAAAGTTGAGACATGTTTACCAGATAGTAATACTACCTGAATGTATTAATCACTTTGCCTGCTTTTCAGAAACTGCCAGCTAGAGCTGTATATGACTTTAAAGCTCAGACTTCTAAGTAAGTACTAGACTTTTGTTCATTTAAGAATTCATAATTCAAGAAAACTCTTTCTAGCGCTTGTGGCAGCTAACTGCTGTTCTAGCCAGTTTCAAAAGCAAACGCGACGGTAGCAGAGGACCCTGCTTGCTGTCACAGTAGTCTCTGCACTAGCAAACTGTGTGAGAAGTTATTTTGTAATAAAAATGTCGTAAAATATTATATTCTCCATTGTATTTGTTTGAACACATGAATGGCTGTGCATCTTCAGCCTTCTAGAGCATGGATCCTGAGGGTCACCCACTGAACACTCTTTGTTGGTAATTGTATTTAGGTTACACAAGGTAAAGTTCTTAAAATACTGTCATAGTGTACTTATCAAATTATGTACAATGCTTCTGCGTCTTCCTGTCCACCTTAACACACACAGACTCTCTGCGGGATGTGACATATCCCTTAGCGAGACAAACCACAGTGGTCCATAAGAAAAAAAAATCAGGAAACACTGTTCTAGGATATGAGAGAGTCAAAATAAAGTGTCTATGTTATTTCATTCCTACTGCTGTTCTGATGATCCAGGGCATTTAAATGAACTTTAGATATTGTGACTAGAACTACATTAGCTGTGTCTGGTAGAAAACTCACAACTTGAATTATCAGAACAGCAGATCATCTCTTGAAAAACCTCATGGATGATATAGCAAAGAACTCCCACACCAGGATCTGAAAATGTTCTTAATGATTTGACGTGCCTGAGGGAAGGGATGCCATCCAGAGGGACCTGGAAAAGCTCAAGTAGTGGGCCTCATGAGGTTCAACCAGGCCAAGTGCAAGGTCCTGCACCTGGGCCAGGGCAACCCCCAGTATCAATACAGGCTGGGTGATGAAGGGATTGAGAGCAGCCCTGCCAAGGACTTAGTGGTAATGGTGGATGAAAAGCTGGACATGAGCGGGCACTGTCCACTCACAGTCCAGAAGGCCAACCGTATCCTGGGCTGTTTCAAAAGAAGCATGGGCAGCAGGTCCGAGGCAGGTGATTCTGCCTCTCTGCTCTGCTCTGGTGGGACCCAACCTGGAGTACTGAAGGATATGGACCTGTTGGGGAGGCTCCAGAGGAAGGCCACAAAAATGATCAGAGGGATGGAACGCCTCTCCTGTGAAGAAAGGCTGAGAGAGTTGGAGTTGTTCAGCCTGGAGAAGAGAAGGCTCCGGGGAGACCTTATTGCAGCCTTCTGGACCTTAAAGAGGGCTTATAAGAAAGATGGGGACAGACGACTTAGCAGGGCCTGGTGTGATAGGACAAGGGGTAATGGTTTTAAACTAAAAGAGGGGGTAGACTTAGACTAGATACGAGGAAGAACTTCTTAAAATGAGGGTGGTGAAACACTGAGACAGGTTGCTCAGGGAGGTGGTAGATGCCCCATCCCTGGAAATATTCAGGGTTGGGTTGGATGGGGCTCTGAGCAACCTGATCTAGTTGAAGATGTCCCTGCTCACTGCAGGGACGTTGGACCAGATGACCTTTAAAGGTCCCTTCCAACCCAAACCATTCTACAGTTTGGATAATTTTCTTTTTTGGTATCTGACATCAAGCACACCTCAGGCCCCAAGTATCAGAAATGATAAGAACAAAGTCCTGTGTTCTTCATGCTTCTGAACAGCTGCCTTGAAAGAAAAATGCAGAAGCATGCCAAACTGTGCTGCTGCAAAAAGGTAGTAATAGACCATAGAGACGTGGCATATATTCATAGTTTTCCCTACTGATTTCATAAGGAACACCAAATATCCCTCAGATGCTTGTCATAAAAACAGCATCTAAACAGATGATCTAAAAGACATCACGCTTGCATGCAGACCCTATACTAAGTGCTCTGGTAATGACTAGATGCCTTCCTTGGAAACACAGTATAAAACAGGCCTATATAGCTTGCAGATAGTACCTAGAATTCATAAATGTGAATGTGAATAATAATAAATGTGAATCATTTAATTTTATATGCTGTAATCGACTGGTAAATGTACCACAGCTGTGACACTTTTTCTTCAAATGTTTAGTTGCTACGTTCTGTTTCGGTTCCGAACTGTAAAGATCACAGAAACTATGCAGGTAGAGGAGTTAGTTAAATGTAAAGCTGTAAACATCTGATCTAAATAAATTTGTTACAGAGAGCTGTCCTTTAAGAAAGGAGATACTGTCTATATCCTCAGGAAAATTGATCAAAACTGGTATGAGGGTGAGCACCATGGAAGAGTTGGAATATTCCCAATTTCCTATGTCGAGGTTTGTTCTCCGTTTTAATTCCTTTAATTAGTTTCAGTAATAGGTCTGCATGGGAATGATGAAAATCTGTGTTTTTCTTTTTCCTTAGAAACTTTCTCTGCCAGAAAAAGCACAGCCTGCTAGGCCACCTCCCCCTGCACAGATTGGAGAGATTGGAGAAGCTATTGCCAAATACAATTTCAGCGCAGACACAAATGTGGAGTTATCGCTTAGAAAGGTACAGTATAGAATTGTCTTTATCAAAATACCGTTACAGTGTCTACTGCTACACAGCATTAATATACAGGTAAATACTGTGCTTTGGTGCACTCTGCATTCAATATTTGCTATGCACAAAGGAATGCAATGGTAGGAAACTACTAACCTAATATCTTATTGGCTTGCAGTCTTTCACAGCTACCTGCAAAATAGTTTAGCTACATTCCTCGTGTAAACTGGATTGTGGTAGATTAGCACATGGAAACATCTTCTAACTGCCCACCTAAATGTCTGGTTTTCACTTCAACTGTGTTTCCCTCTTTTTAATAATCATTTGTTGCTGTCACAATTATCACGGTAAGGTTTTTGTTATAGAAGAAATAGAAAAATACAGAAAATAGAAAAATATAGAAAAAAGGCTCGGAGGTGTTTTTGTGGCTGTACCACCAGAGATATTTTTGTGAATGTACCACCAGTTCTGGCAAATATTTCATTTAATAAGTCTGCTTTTTATGACATTCTCTTATCTTTCTATGCACATTCTAGTGGTTATACTTCATTGCACATAAGCAAAATCAGTGTTTGATTTCTGAGGTTTGTCAGACACTGGAATATTAACACTGTAGAAAAACTTTATTATTGCATATATTATATACTTGGTTGTAAGTAGTATATACTTTTTATCCACTGGAAAGTTCAGCCTCTTTTTTTTTTTTTTTTTTTTAAGAAGTAGATTTCATAGAAGTTATTCAATGGTTTGATTTTCTTTCAAAATAAGAGTAAGGATACAGTTTTCTTATTTTGACCTGGAGCCTAATCCAGAATCACCGAAGATAATGGGTGTTTTTTCTATTCATTTGAGATTGGTAAATGTCAAAGAAGTCTACAAAAAAATCAGGAATAGGAACTTAGAGAACTAGAGGTTGGGGATAGTGTCATGATTTATTTCTTTTTAAAATTCTCTTTTGTGCTTATTGTGGTGGTCATAATCTCGACGGCCCTGTTTGGTTTGTTTTTAAAATTTAACTTGCACTGGTTTTCTTTTGCTCCATCCCATTAAAGATAGTTTTAGAGCACTCCACAAATCAACTACAGAAACAAAGAGAACGTAGAACCAATACGGAAGGATTTGTTACAAAAAGCACATAATGTAAAACAAAGGAGGCGGTAACTCAGGAAGTTCCCCTACAGAGAAAAGTTTGAATAGAAAGTTGATGTTTTCCGTTTCAGTTGCTAAGCTCTCTAAAACCAGTAAGTGAGCCACTGCCTATCTTTTTTTGCACAGGAAAAGCACTTCTTTCATCTTTCCTGTGAACTTGTTTTTTAACTTTCTACCTCTACTTATTCCAGTTTTACTGGTAACAAAGCACTTGCATGGATTTTATCGTTTAACTTTTATCACTTTTAAGGTAAAATGGGTATAGCAGTCACTATTGCATATTACAGTTAGGGTGTTAGCTAGGAGTTTGACCAATGATTAAAATAGTTTATGTTCCCCTAAACGAGAGTAGGAGACTACATGAGATTCCCCTCTGATAAAAGAACAGCATTTACAGTCCACGACTAACCCCCTGTGTTGCTGGAATGGTAGATGTATACATGGTTATTATAAATGGGAGGAGAAATGTGAAAATGGAGACGATTCTCAAGACTGACAGGAAACAGCACTGCAAGGAAAATAACGCTATCTGTTAATAATAGTAATACCTGCTATACAAAAATTAATTTACTATGTATCTGCTGATAACTCATTTTCATAATGCATTTCAGGGAGACAGAGTAATTCTTCTTAAGCGAGTTGATCAAAACTGGTATGAAGGTAAAATACCTGGAACCAACAGACAAGGCATCTTCCCTGTTTCCTATGTAGAAGTCATCAAAAAGAATGCATCAAAAAGTGTTGATGACTACCCTGATCCTCCGATACCCCAAAGCTATTCTAGTGACAGAATACACCATTTAAGTTCAACTAAGGTAACGATTTTTTTTTTCTTTATTCTCACCCTTAGAGTTGGTTTAGAAGGACTCGTAATTTTTTTGTTAACATAAGATAATACGTAATTTATGCATTAAGTACACTACGTTTTCTTTCCTGCATAGGCAGAATTGCATTACTAACATTATTAAAGTATTTTAATAACCAAGTGTATGTGTTGCATTCTGCCAGGATTTTTGCTCTTTTCTTCATTTGCTATTACATTATTGAGAGTAGAGCCAGGCAAAATCTGGGCAGAAAAATCAAGCCAACAGAACAAAATTTATTTGAGAATCTTAGACAGAATTTGAGCATTACGGATATGCCTAGCAGGCTTTTCATAGTGCAGCATGGAGACGTTCCCGTAACACAGCTGTCCTAAAAGCCTCCACTCCCATAAGCATGCAAAGGGCAAGAGAGGGCAGTTTGCGTGGGGACACAGTGCCTTTCAAAGTAAAGGAGAACATCTAATGATTCTGTGCTGTAACCTTCCTCCTTTTGCCACTCGCACTCTAGAAGGAGGCTGTTGGTATGACGGAGTTCTTTGGAGTGGTATGACAACAGTGACAGGATTGTTCCATTTAGTAGTGAGGCAAATGTCATCACATTGTCAATGAGGTTGGATTCAGACCTTTATAGCTGTAATATTTCACACCAAATGTCTGTCACAGGTTCTGCGTTCTTTTCCTTCCTAGTCTATATAACTGCCACAAATCATATTACATGATGTTGCAAAAAGATGCCTTTATTCTGATATATCATTCACTCGTGAGATTTCACAGTCACCTGCGTGGGGAACATAAGCTCTTTGGCAGTGATAGAAACTAAGAAAGTTTCTGCATGCAAACTGTGATTAGCGTTAACGTATCATCGATGACTTTGAACACTCGAGATGGAAACTTCTCTAAATCTTCCTCTTTACCTATGTTGTTTATCTCTTCAGCATGGGTGGCGGGTTTTGTGTGTAATTATAAGCTTCTTATCCTGCTGTTAATCTCAATTTGTTTCAGTTGGTTTTACCGCTTTTCTACTTCAATGTACTTGCATACTGGTGCTCATTTAGATGGTTCAGCTTTGAGATAAGTTCCACATCTATTTGCAGCTTTGGGGACAACTACCAAAGGATTTCATTTTGTAGACAACAGAAGCCTTTGAAAATACGGCTTGCAACTAAACCATATTAGCTGGTTTTGGATAGTTTCTAGAACAGCTCTTGTCTGCTTTTTCCAGAAGGTGTCACAACAGAGAGCTAGCTGCTCTCTCTTCTGTTCCAACAAAATTGTTGAATTGAAGTAGCATTAAATTCTGTAGCTGCAGACTGAGGTGTTCATAAGCTAGGGTCCCTTATTATTACGGGAATCCAGAGGTTCCTGAAGGCCAGTGAAGAGTATGAGGCAACTTAGGTGCTCCATGTTACGGAGCTGCCTCTCTGTATTTGGGGATGCCTCTCTCCCCATTCTGCATGGTACATGTAGAGTACACTTATCTCTAAGGCATCCTGCAGCTAAAGCTGATGTTTGTGTAACCCCTATAACCCTTGTTGAGCAAAGGTGATGCTTCAGACCATTGACATTCAGATTACAAACTGTCCTGCTGCTATTATTTAGTTAGTTATTAAATTAGTTCTGTAGGGGAGGAAAGTAGAAGAAGCTTTCTTTGTAACATAGGGAACTTCTGCAATCATCTGGTTCTAGCATAAGTAAAAAAAAAAAAAAAAGACTCTCTACTGACATTCTTAAACGGACATCTCGTTTCTGAATTGAAGTGTATTCAGAAAAGGCAATACCATGTAAGAAGACATCTTGTTCCTCACTACCTAGAAAGACTTCAGCGGTTCTGAAGGTGTTCTGAAGGAGTTTACCACAATTACTGATAATGCTTTTCCTACTCCTTTGGAATTTTTTAGCACATACCACTCCCTGTTGCTAGAGCAATTGTACTAAACTTCTCTGGCCTAATGGCAATAAAAACAAGTAATACAAGTCAGGAGCAAGTTTTCCTCTCCTTACTTTGTCCCAGACCATCTATATCTTTAGCTATAGTGCACCCTGTAGCCACAGGAAACTAAAAATGGCAATGTCTCCTTGGCAGTATTATTGACGTTGAAACCCCAGGTTAGAGGCCCTTATTCAAGAGGAAAGATGAGGGAAAGAGACTGAGCATTGCTTGTAACAGCCTAGCGCTGTTTTAGCAGACTGCATTGTGTCAGTTTATAGACTGTTTACTTTGGCATCAAAGACTCTGTAACAAAGGTTTGTCTAACTATAAAATACAGCTGTTTGCCTCAAGAAAACTCAAGCGTAAGGTAAGTAAGTTAACCTTCCTATTATGCGACATTCATTTAGCCTTTTGAAATTATTTTCCTATTGTATAGTTATACTTAAAGTCTAAAGTAGTCCAGGTAACTTAGAGATGTACATCTAATTATTCTGGTTAATTCTAACAATGACATCAAATTATTTTTCATTCAATTTTAATTTTGAGGATTAATAGTAACAAAAATGCATTTTCAGTATTTACTGAAGCAATGGATATCTACTGATGCTGTGTACGTGTGACTCACCAGTCTCTCATTCTTACAAAAGGACATTTCTTTTACCAGAAGGATACTTCAATCAATATTATGTAACAGTACTCAAAATATACTGCTGTGTACTGTGCTGTCACTATTTTAAAAGCATTGCTGACTGCCTACCTTTCACAAATGTTGGTGTCATTTTGAACTAATCGGGTTACTTTTGAAGGAAAATGCACTCTGTGGCTGCTCGTGCCTTAATAAAAGTATGCAATGTATTAAAGATGTTTCTTAAGCATTTACTCAGAAGTACAAAGAGAAAGTAGAAGGAGTAACACTAGGATAACTAGAAATCACCTCAGTTGTTACAGTTTAAAAGAAATACTTAATACCTGAAGTGTACTTCTGAAAATACTATTCTCAAAATAACAGCAATGGTTCCGGGGAAATTATGTTAATATTAATTGTATGATTTAATAACCTGTGACAGGCTTACTAACAGAGTGCCATAAGTAACATAACTTTAGCAGATCAAATGCAGATCGCCTTCATGAATGTAATGATTCAGATCTGTCTTAATGTTTGACATTTAAGCCCTAAGCCAGAACCTGATACAGTTTCATTTTTCAAATGTCTTTCCTGCTGTTCTGATTCATGTAGTAATGATTTCAGACATCCGTGCTCACTGAAATGATACCCTGTAATCCAGATGATGGCACAGACATTTTTCTTTTGCAGTCTACTCATACCCTAGTTCTCTGTCATGCTTATTTACTTACTTATTTAAATGCCCATGTTTTTCTTATTTTTGAAGTTGCCTTCCCAAGCACTGTCCCTGCTTTCCAGACACCTTTCCTCCTCTTGGTCACACACTGATCAAAAGATTCTCCAGGCTGCCACTAGTGACTGGTTTTCAAGGACTGTTGGTTTCTCACCTTCAAGCATGTGCATCTTACCTCCTCCACCATTTCCAGACAGTTTTCTTTGTGACTTAGAAGAGCTTAATTCTTTGGCATTAACAACATCCCAGTCTGTAGCAATATCCCCAGATAATAGCATTCACCAAGTTAAGGATGATCACTGTACTCCAAATACAGAGGTCTCTCCCAGCTCTCCTACAGCTCTTCCTCTGCCCTTTCTTGTATCTATCTCCACCTCATCTTCACCCAGCTCATCTCATGACATAGCATATAAGCACAACAGCAACAACACCAAACGAGGAAAAGATAAAGACTTGAGAGGTATACTTGACTCTTCAGTTATGGAAGTACCTAGAGACTTATTAGATACTACAAGAGAAGGTGAATATGTTGGCGCTATCGGTAACATCCCTTCGCCACGTGAAGGTGGCTCCATCTCCAGAGTACTAGCTGCAACTGCTGAAAACGGAGAGGAAATCTCTACTGCAGATCTGTCAGTTAATATAGGGGATCAGTTAAAGCCTCAAGAATCAGATTTCTACAGAGGAGCACAAGACACAACAGAAGAACTGACAAGACTCTATATAGAGGAGGATCTGGGACAGGACAATTTAGAATTCCCAATAGCAAGTGGAGGAGACTCCGTGGTATGTTACAAAGGATACTTTATCAATATTCAGTGAAGTGTATTTTAATCTCTGAAAAACCTTGCTTCTGTGTTCAGATAGCTTACCCAGAATAATTATTCTCTGCCTTTTCTTTTATTTATGTGTTTGTGTTATGCTTAGGCACAGTTTTATACTATTGCATTGGATAAAAATCGTCAGTGTTAGGGGGTAGTCCCTTCCCAGAAGCAGCCGTGTGGACCATTGTAAGTTCTATGGTGTGTCAGTTCCTCTGGTCCTTTTCCTTGTTAGCTGCTGATGTGAGAAGCCAGTGAACCATTTTCCTCACTGGCCTATTACATGCCACCACTTCTGAGCCAGAGGCGCCAGCAAGTAAATGCTGTCAACAGCCTTCAGCGGGAGGGACGTGCCTCCTGCAGGGACTCAGCTGTTTACTTCACATGTGTCTCTTCACCAGCTGATATATTTATAGTAGACTCTGTTACGAGAATGTGACTAATAACAACAGATAGGATTATGTTTGGCAGTTGAACAAATGCTTTCCCCTAAAGCCCTTCCCAGTTCCTCTTTGGGACAGTACAACACTGAACTGTCCCAAATGTATGTTAAATACCACAATATTGCTGGACAGTTTGTATGGTTTCTAGACAAAGTTTTAGAAAAGATCTTTTCTAGCCAGCACTTATTTCAACAGAATGTTCAGGCACTTGCTTTGGCTGGCACATGCAAACATGTAAATCAGATACTTAGGACAATATGGTTTAGGCCAAACATAAAACTGTTTAATTAGAAAGATCTTTGCAGGCTGGCTCTGCCCCTGCCCTTACTTGACCTAAAAAACACAGGAGAAAACCGTAAGAACAGAGGTGAAATCCACTGCCACAAATAGCCAACTTGTTTTGATTTCTGAGGGAAGAATTTTCTTCCAGAATAACAGACTGACTAATCATAAAATTAGCATCACATTTCTGGCTGTTCAGATTAGTTACATGACTCCTTATTGAGCATTTTATGTCCTTCACAGCTGGTTTCATAGCACAATTACTTCTCATTTTTCTTAAACACTTAAGCCAGCTCTGCTTTCTACGGGAACATCAGGAGACTCTGACCCTCCTTTCCACCTTTCTTCTAATCTTCCCTTTCACTCTGCCAAGGCACCAGCTTCTCGCTCTATTCCTACAACATCCCCGTCTACTGCTTCCCTCTCACCTCCTCTCCTTTCTAAACCCTTACATCAGCAGGAGAAAGACTCACCAAAGTTAAAGGTAACTGCACCTCTTGAGTATGGATTGTTGCAAATCTTCATGTATTTTGAGTAACTGCAAGGCTAACACTGAGTTCGGTCTTTACAGATGTATTGTTTCCTTTACTAATATTAAACAACATAGCACATGGAGTATTAAGATAGGCCTCTTCAAATGAAACACAAGGTAAAACTGTAACCATTATGATACAATGAAATAGCTTAAGAAGATACCAGTGACGGAAAGCAGAAAGCCTTCGACTCAATTTCAAGTGGGTACTGGGACATCAGTAACACACACTTAATTGAAAGAAACATGATTCATAGTCAAGTACACAGAAACTAAGTAACATTTGTAGTTTAAAAGTGTTTTCAATTTCAATCCAAAGCCTAGGAGAGCAGTCATAAATTTCACAATAAAGCACCACTGCAGAGGGTCATGTTCTAAATAGCAGTTCTGTTAGTCAAGAAGTGGACAAAGTGTATTCCTTCTGCAAGCCTACACTTTGTGTCAGCATTGCAGCTCTGTGGTAGGAAAATGTCATCTGGGAAAGCCTGTTGCTCTAGATAGACAAAGTCAAGTGCCAGTGCATTATAGACCCAAAATCAATTTCTAGTGCTGACTTTCAGAGACTCCATTTGCTCATGAAAGGGAGAAAAAGTAATGATGAGTTTGAGAAACAACCCTAGAAAAAGTGATCATTACATCTATGGAAAAAAATTTTTTTTTTTAAAATCTACCATGTCTTACAGTTAGCATTCATGGAAAACCCAGACATAATGGACTTCAAGAAATCTTGAGGTCTATCAGATCTATTGATTTTTTTTTCTGAAGTAGGGAAGAGACATAAGGGTTCTTTCCAGGACATGAATCTGTCATTGGCTTAGGTATGTTTCATCTCAAAGAAGGGCTAAAACACAGTACTGCATTCATTTCTGCAACTTTTAATAATTTATCAGTTGTGCGGTGCTTTTGATGGGTATATTTCCTTATCCTAACCAACAAAGTTCAGAAAATTCCTCATCTACACTGAAATCCTTTTTTAGGTGGCCCTGATATTCCTTGCTCTTGTTCGAGCAAGGCTTGTTAATCCCAGCTGAAAACAGGTAGAGGAAATGTCTGTTTTGAGAGTTAAAATATCTGCTCCTGGGAAGCTCCTAGACAGTGCACTGCTCTTCACTGGGCCTGGCAGGAAGCAAGACGCTAAGTAACCGAGGGAGGTGTCTCCATCTTGCAGACACAGGAGCCTGAGTACTGAGACGAACTAGAGGTAGTGGAGGGCTGCTACAGAGTTCTAACTCTTAATTATTGTTTTCAAACCATTTCAAATCTGGATTATTTTTTAAGTCTAGGGAACAGATTCCTTTATAAACTTGATCAGTGTGGACTTATCTATTTGGAAATTGTTGAAATTATTAGATATACTCCTACGAACAACAGATTTGTTTTGCACACTGTTTGCAAAATGAGATAAAGATTTATTTCCTCTCAAGGGTATGCAAACATTTTTTCAGTAGTCAACACTGACTACAGTGCCAGGATAGAGAGTTGCATCAAAATAAGCATAGCGAAGTTTTGGCTGTCGTCATTTCTTGCTACTTGGTCTACAGCCTAGACTTGAGAATGAAGAACAGTTCCTATCCTCTTCTCCTTGTGCATGTTGTCCACGATAAAAGTCTCCTCTCAACTGCTACAGCAGAAAGAACATGAGACATTTCCAGGACTCAAATATCACAAGTGGAGGAAGGTTCTTCAGAATGCTCTTGAAACTGTATACTGATACTTTGGTAATTTTTGTTGATGTTAAAATACATACATACCAATGTATATGTGTCTATATGTATTTGGAACGTGGCTCAAATCTAAAGCATGACCAGGGATTTGGGCGGTAGAATACAAGGAGCTATAGGTAGGAAGTGTCGCTTTGCTCCATGTTGATGAGAGGGACGTGTCGTCCAAAGGAAGAACCCTGAAGACGCTTCCTAAGGAGAAATGCTGAGGTTTTCCTGCCTCCTTGGCCTCCCTTGGTATCAGGTTTTTTTGTTACTCGTCCTCTCAGCTGTTCTTTTGTTTTGCCACAGTTCTACTGGCAAACAGTCACAAATACCAAAGAAAAGGTTTCCAGTGTCGGCGCTCCACTCCTCTCACATTCCCCGGGACTCGCCCCTGCCTCTGAGAATTCACATTTGCTGTGCACGTCCCCTTAAGAGCTGAATGCTGACAAACATTTAGCTGATTTATAGCGATGTTAACAAAACGAGGATTTTTCCTTCAAGTACCTTCCCGTCAAGTGTTTACTTGCTTTCTAAATGCAGATTTAAGGTCCATGTTCTCTTTAACAGCAAGGAATGACAAAATTCGTCATCAGTATTTCTAAGACAGTGTTTCTGCTCTGTGCTGTTGAGCTTTTCTCTATTAATAACTAGCCACTTCAGTGGGTACACTTGCAATAACTGTTCTTACTCCAACTGCATACGCTGTACATGATTAATCTTTTAACTGTAATGTGTAAGGGCATGTGCCAGAGCAGGAAATTAATGGAAAAAAGATACGGTGGCACCAGTGAAAATACCTTGTACTAATAGTGTCGTTATTTGCACCTGTAACACAATTTCTTTTTGCTACCAAGAAAAGCATGTCCGGTTTGCATGTGTGAATGAAGGAGCAAAAACCCCATGATGCTTCATTCTTAAACTCTCACTTGACACAGTTTTTGTGGTTTTTCTAGGCTAATTTAAAGAGAGAGATATTTGTTATGGGTAAACCTCCTCGTAGCCCAGTGATGACTAAGAGATCCTGCAGCTCACCTGTCAGAGGTCACAGCTATTCACACAGGGTATGGTACTGGGTGCCCAGTGTGCAGTAACAGCATTTTCATAAGAAAGAAGCTCAGTCTTTCAGAATTTTGCTTTTGTCCAAGTGTGTTAACACTATCAGTATGTCGTGTTTTCTTCCTGTTGTGCTTCTGTGCTATGTCTGAGTAAAGCCAACAGGTCTATATGTGCCAAAAATTATTTTATAAATCCATTAGTGTATTGTATCTCTGCACTACTGCATAGTATTTCCAGTGCTACAAGATGTAAGAGAATCAAAGTTCTTTAGATTTAGCCTGCTTTTTCTAAATTACTCCTCTTGTTTCAAAGCATTGCTGATTAAAATGACAGCTTCTAAGAGATAATAATTTATACTTCATTGCATATATACAGGCTTTTGTATACAGGCTGAATTCTTGGTTTTGAACCCTTGCCCTTCCTTTTGAAATGTTTTGTTGCGTTATTTTCACTCCACACTGCTCTTTATCAAAGCACTGTTATTCCAGACTGTCATGCTCCTTAGCCTTTCCCTTCAGGTCTGTAATATAACAGTAGCATAACTGTAACAATTTTACCTAGCCAGAAAGTCAGCTGGTTTAGAGTTCGCTTGTGTTTGGCTCAAAAAGATGGTCTATCTAAATTACAAAAACTACCAACCTAAACTATATGACAGTAAGAATTTATGGGTGATGTTCTACTTTCAGATTAGCACTAAATTATTCTCTGCATCGGTTTCTTAACATGTGGCTTTTAAAACTGATATCAAGATGAGCTGTTTTCCATGCTGTTGATTATAGGTGGTTGTCCTTCTGGTGCTTCCCTTTTTAAAATCTGAATTTTAATTTAAGCTATGCAGGTTTGTGTAACTCTTAAAGCCTTGGCTTTTTGGCAGGCCTGTTTCCTACCACGTGTCAGGGGACAGTGCTTGCTTCATCACTGAAGAGACACAATTCAATCATAGGAAGGCCAGGATTCTTGTCGTAGCAGACCAACACCATCCCAAATAAAGTCCAACTGGGAAAAAGATCCATAAAAAGGCATTAAGCTCTGGTTTAATTTTGTGTGTTACTCCAAATCAATGGTGTGTAATCAATATGTTAAGAGAACTGTATTGGTCAATGTTTAGTGCATTTATGACTAACTCCAAAACTACAAGAGCACAAATTGTATACCTAATCTGCATGTTCAGGACTATACGCAACTATTATATGCAAGCACATATCAATCATGCATGAAAACCAGGTGTACAGCTAGGACCATTGACTGGACTGCACACTTCGTGTTTTTGGGATCAGGTCCTGCAGTTTTTCCCAGGAAACAGGCCAGTGTAGCGAACTTCGCTGTAGTTGGAAATTAGAAATCCTGAGCTACCCATAAGGTGATGCATTGCATGAAATCTCTGGAGCACAATTAGCCAGATCATGCAACAGTCCCCATTCTAGCTAATGCCACTGTATATGGGAATGAGAGCTTAGGGAAACAAAACAGAGAGAAAGCTTCTTGATGTTAGCTGGGCTACTATTGAGGAATGCATTGAGGTCGAGAGTGAGCTCCAAGGTCCCCCCATTCAGATATAGCACAGAGTACTTCACCCTAGTTTTCCTAGATTCTAATTCCATGAAAGTTTTCTCTATAGCAATAACATAGGTTTGAAAAATCTTCACTCATCTTGATTTTCTGTCATCTGTTTCTACAGTAGTTAACTGGCAAACATTTTAAAGCATTGAAGCATATGCAGAAAAAGAAGATAATACTGACCTACCCAATTTCTTCCTGGCTTGGTCGATGTTCAAAGCATTAAATCATTTGTAGTATTGTTTAGGACTTTGACTTTTATTGTTTGCAGGAAAAATCCTTAACCTCGGTTGAATTCTTTTGCATCTTTGACTACCTTTGGCATTCAGCTCAGTTACGGACCTCATGAAAGATTAGCAGAGAATAAGATCAGATTCCAATCCACATACCAAGCAATCTGCCCAGTGGAATATTCTCTTCTTACTTGACAAGCCAACTGCTGAAGGGGGTTTACTGACAACCGAAATGTCTAATTTGTAATCTTTATTATTGGATTCTTCAGTAAAAATTATCTGTCTTGTACACTGACAGAGGAGAGTTAAGTGGGGGAGAGAAGAGAGGCAAAGAGCATAAACAAATTTTTTTGGACTTTGAAAACCTCTTATCCACCTAGCTGTCATTAATATGAATAAGAGTTCTGTAATGTACCTGCCTGCATCTTTATGGACCTTCTTAAAATTATACTCTACAGCCTGTAAAAATGAAGTGGAGAATGTTCACAATATTTTCTGCATGTACACATACAAACATGATGAAAAGCAATTTAACTACTTCAATTGCATCTGGAGATGCTGGGGGCGAGGGGCAGAAAAAAGCATAGTGCGTTTTAACATTCAGTTGATATTATCAGGCTGTAGGTTGTTTACCACAGCCTTCTCCTGTGAAAGACTCATCTTCAAGAGTAAATCGAAGCAAGATGAACTGAAATAAATAGTCAGACCTCAGAAAGAGAGACCCACGGGGCAACAAGACAAATCCCATGGCTTCTGGATCAGGTTGCAGTTTACTGAGTTCACGAAAGGAAGTGCTATGATGAGCTGTGTTTGATATCCACACTCCCAAAACAGATACGGTTCCCAGACTTGTATCAGACTGTCAGTCTCTACACCACGACTATAGGGCATCCTCAGTCAACAGAGAATACGATCACTGCTCACATCAAGGGCTCTCCCAAGCAGCTGCTCCTGTGCTGTTTCTGGCCCCAGACAGATTCTAATGGGTAGAAGGCATTGTCTTTCTAAGCAGGATATGATTTTTGTAGGAAGTTAATATTTTTCTTTTCCATTGCATCCAGATCTGTTGGATATTTGTGGTGGGTAATGCTCTGTTAAGAAGGAAACTAGTTCCTTTCATAAAGCTTTGCACTGGAAATACAAACTACTTTATCCTCCAAAGTGTTAATTGTCATTTTCACAGTTACATGTGTTCTTTCAAAAATTCTTTCTGCTCTTTGCCTCCCAACAGCCTGCATGGCTTTGTGCTCCCCTGTGAGATGAAACAGAATTAATTAAAGCATAGCATGTTATGCCTGCCGAGTTAGCACTCTGTGTGTGTGCGCGTGTGTAATGTAAATTGGTATGTTGTTTGTCTATGAATATTCTAAATTCTGCCATTATGGATAGGAGATTTTATTTCTGCTTAGCTAAAAATACACTTCACCCAAGGAATGTATAATGTTCATGAGTTGCATCTGATTTTTCTAATGCTATTTCTGTTTCACAGTGAAGGGACAGCAGGGTTCTATTCCAACTTTATACTATACTGTAAATAGAATGGACTGTTGATAAAGTTCACAGGGTTTTTTTAGTGTTTATTACATCCTCCAAAAATCGGATGTTTAAACCTGCCAAGATTCTGTTGCTTGCCATGTCTCTTAAGAATTTATTGTGAGTCGGAGAGGGGGCAGGAGGGGTGGTGTTTTACGCAAGGTAGAATATGAACTCTCAAGCAACTATGTGTCGTGCCCCTATCCAACTATTCAGACCTTAGACTATAAATCTTTGTTACATTTCAAATCATTTCATTTCAGCCACAGCGCCCTGTGCTTGCTCATGAAAACATACACAGTGGGGGGGAACCGTAAGTATACTTCTTGTCTACTAAACCAAAACCTAACAGTTAAGCAATAGCCAGCACATCATCAAATAATTTGTTAACCTGCCAACTACAATTAGGAAGAGATTTCAGAAATTTGCAGATAAGTGCATGATGTATGAAGATATCCAAGAGGGTCTCGGAGGGCAAAGTCTTAGTTGTTTAATTTACATTAAACTCAGACAGACATACCAACTTAGAGTTTTCCATCATTTATACTTTTAAGAGATAATAATTTTGTAAAAATAGTTTGATTTATTTCTTTTTTATTCTCTCTATTTTTACATCTCGGCTGAATGCTGATTAAAGGATTTAACATTGATTCAACTCATCTTCTTTACTGACTTGACAAGTTATTCACAAACAGTTCTGGATGTGAATAGAGAGAAAAAAAAGACTTGATAATGTTGATCACAACAATACAGGCTCATAGTTTTTTGGAGCAATTTACAAGCACAATTTAAAAATTAGATACAAGAAAGCCTTTCTGAAAACTGGAGAAGAACCTAGATCTCAAGTCTTTCTTTCACAAACAAGGTAAGCACTTGGGATGAAACATGTAAGGCTATTTTGGTGCTGAATGTTAAAATGCAAGTTCGGCACAAGATCATTTCAATTTTATTTCCCTCCAGCCCCAGTCTTGCACTCAAATCTTGCTTTAGTGATAACTGAAACCAGTAGCCATCCTTCCTCTACCATCAGAGCACTTAGGAGTATGCCCAATTAGATGAATTCTCCTATATATAACTAAGGCTTAGCATCTGAAAATATTTAAATGTTTACCTGTTTGTCACTTGAAGAAATGGCAAGAGAGAAGAGAGGGGGATAAAAGCTACCAAGTAACTATCCCCCCAATAATATATAATAAAAACTGGACATTTTGTATTTGATCTCACTAATATCACAAGCTCCTGTTGGTTTTGTTGAACATACTGAAGCACCTAACTCTTTGTAAACAATAATTATATAATTAGTTTTCTCCAATATAGTTTAAGTAGTTCATGACTAAAGTTACTTAGTCCTAAAATTAAAATTAGAAATGTATTTGAATTGCCAACCAACCATTCTTTGTCTTGAATAAGTATTCTGTTAGTGTTGTAAGTGGTAGTAGAGTTCTCACATGTAAGAAATTCTTAGATTAGCAAAGAGAGAGTGAAATGACTAGAAAGGAGCTATTAAAAGGGATTATCTAGAAATGACTAAGACTAGATTTCTGAAGTACAGAGAGTGCTAATTGGGAAGTTCTTGTTACTATATTTGAGTAAGTAAGTGGCTTGAATCGTATTCATGACACATTACATCTGCAACTCACGTACATTTGGAAGCTGCATTTAATCAGTTACGGAATATCATCATAGCTCTGCTTTCCTGGAATAATGATAAGCGTGACAGAAAATGCTATTGCCATTTAACTTTTTGCACAGCTTGTTCTTACCTCTGGTAATTTGTGTAGCATGAGTAATTGCTTAAATACCCAGTCCCGTTCTATTTTGTTAGTGTGATTAAAATATAAAATTAGATTTTTCAGATTTGGGGAGCTAACTGCCAGTCACGACGAGTTAAGTTAAAATCATTTTCTCTTGGAACAGTGTCCTTTTTTGTTTCTCCAAACCAGCAATGTGAAAAATAAGTGTAGTTTATTCAAGACTACCATCATTACACAAAGCCTAGCAGCAGTCTGTATATAGGATTTTCAAATGGGACTTTCAGGAGTAGGAATTTTTTACTGAAATACACATCTCCTGTAAGCCATGGAAACGTTGCCTGAATCATACAGAGCTAATGGAAATAGTCAGTACCAACACATCAAAGGGGCAGGCAGTTAGTTTGTTTTTACTGGGGGAAGTGTAATGGCATTAAGATTTTAAAGTCAGTGAACTGTTGTTAAGAGGGAAAAATGGATGCAATTATGTTTTGTTACAATATTTTGAAATTAAAACTATTTCCTTTGTACGGTTTCTGCAGTTGTACCCTCCTCCTTTACACGCAGTCAGTCAGTCAGAGCCGGTGAGATGGTGAGAAAAAGGCAAATGCTGACTCTGCAGGACTCACGGGCTTTTTCAGCAATCTCTCCCATGGATTGTCGGCCCGAGCACCTTCAGTTCCCCCTACTGGGAGTTTATTGCCATTTGTTCAATTCCAGGAAACTCAATTAAAAGCTGACAAGGAATGAAAGATAATAAATCTAGTAATCTCATACCCCTTTCCATTTATCCACCTCAGATCCTTCAGTCTGCAGCCCCCAGCCAGTAGGACGTACAAGTTAGTGTCTGAATACTGTTTCAGTTTCCATCCTTGGGTCCCCTGATGTGATTCAAGTCTCTCCCTCACTCTCAAAGATATTTTATATATATATATATACATATATATATGTATATATATATATACACATATAGCAGGGCAGGTTTTAACCAGGGAAGGGGTTACAGCTGTATGTTTCCAAATAGCAGTTACTCTCCACCTTCGCCAAAGAGGTAGGCGCCTTTTACATGCAGAGCTCCTATAGTGCCAAGTCTCGTCTCAGCAGTTGGTAGTGAGGAGCCCGGGGAGGTTCCTCCAGTCACAGTGGCAGCGTGTGAGAGCCACGCTCCAGGGCAGCCTCCTCCACCAGCTACAGAAGGACGCCAGGCACCTTGCTTACGCTGTGTGGCACATTGCTGGGCCAGAGAACGCATACACTAGGCCAGCTTTCTGGAGCTTAAAGGCAGAGCCACAGTTTTAGGTGGTGATCATGGAGGGCTAAAGGGCTAGCACATTACAGACTCCCCTCTAGAAGTCCTCTGGTTTAGTGACTCAACTATAAAACAAGGCTTTAAAAAAAAACAAACAAACATTCTGTGTTCAAAGCAATTGATCAAATAAATGGGTTGAGAAGCCATCAAGGCTTGCCTTGAGTCCCCAGTCTTTAGTATCTACCTGATGAGTTTATAGTAAATATAGTAAAGTTTCATTTATTTACTATAATATGTACCTAGCTCCGAAGTCCAGCAGGCAAAATAAACCCTTTCCCCCTATGTTTGCAAGAAGTGTTAATGTATGTTTAAACCAGCTCCTTTACTTCAAAGGTGCAAAGAACACTTACTTCTTTTTAAAATGCATCATTTGTCCTATTTAAGGTTTCAGGCTCTATATAACTATACCCCTAGGAACGAAGATGAATTGGAGCTCAGAGAGGGAGATGTCATTGATGTGATGGAAAAATGTGATGATGGATGGTTTGTGGGTATGTTTTAATTCGGTTGCTTTTTATTTCCTCCCCTCCCTCCCCGACCTTTGCTTTACTGGGTGTCTTTTACACAAATTAATTTTTGGTATTCAGTGTAATAAACCTGAGCCTGGCTTTATCAGGATAAATCCCAGCCAAAGTCCACTGAAATTAGTGGGCAATTTTTCACATGTGTCTTTTGGGACTGATGGACACAAATTGACATGTGCCTCCAGTTTGTCGTACAGCACAGTTGTCATCCTCATGTGACACAAAATGGACTGTGTAGCACTGCTCTCTTTATAAAGACTGGGTAATGTAAAACTTACTCGCATGAATACATCTGCAGAATTGACTACTGGTGAGAACCAAGTATTACTGAACAAACATTTCCTAACTAGGCCTAGATAAGGTGGCTTAATCATTCCATACACCCTCGTGCACACAGTGGCTAACTTAATCATCTAACTAACTAGTCCTCAGTATTTCAAAAATTCAAATTATTTAAATACTTGATGTTGTTGAAATTAAATGATTTCTATGTACCAAGCCAAAACTTTAGTACAGCTTTTAATCAGGCCTAACAATTTAATAAATGATGCCTCTTTATTTGCTTTTTCCTTCCTGCAGTTATAATTTGTTAAAACTCAGAGATGAAGTTCAAAATAACTTTAAGTTTATATTATAAAGAACTGCAGATGTTTCTGTTTGTGCAATATTAAACATAAAAATTTAAAGGCCATGCTTACATAGTTATTTCCTGTTGTTATTCCCATCTTTCATCTATTGCTTCTAATTTCAGGAACCTCGAGAAGAACCAAATTCTTTGGTACTTTCCCTGGAAACTATGTCAAGAGGCTGTGAATTTTTGTTTTCCTACTTATTTATGCTGCATCTCTGCAACACATCCGCATAAAGCTGCTAGAAAACATGCTACGCTGGCCTTCTGTTTTCTTGCTTGCAGTCACAAATAGAGGCCATCTAGTTCATCCTCATCCCATCCCACCCGCCAAACCGTTCCAGCAGTATTACAGCAACGACCACGGTATGAATAACTAAGCTTTTCTGAGACAAGAAGAATCCTTTCAACATTTAAATACTCCCTGCTTTAAAGTCTTTTCACTTGAAACACAGTAGGAAAAACCTGATGACAGGTACACAGCTCAATTGCCATGGGAGGGTGAGAAAGGGGAGAGACTTCTCGGTTTGGACTTCTGTGGTACTGTCGGGAGGCCTGATGGGCTTTTTTCAGCATGCATGTAATACAGGGGGAAGTTGCTGTTTACTACTTTTTTAAAAAATTGTTTGAGTTTCCACATTCTTATTAGCTTGGCGGCATTTGTTGCTTTCACTTTGCTGTACCACAGGTTTGCCTATTGTACTGGTTGACAATGTATGACAAATTATAATATAGATTTTTTGCCTGCACTTGTATGTTGTAACATATGCACAGTGATCGTAAAATCTCAAGCAAGCATAGTGAAAAATGGAAGAACAAGTGTTCTGAACAGGTGCAATGGTATTAGCTAAACTTTTTCTCTTTTTTTCCCCTAATGAAGCTGTAGCATTTTCTGTTAAAAGGTAAGAAGTACAAGAGGCATAAAACCTCGGGAAGGAGGATTTAATGAAGACACACACAATGCTATAAGCATAGGCAATAATAACCTGCTACCGGTGTCTGAGCTTAAATGGTTGTAATCAAGAGGCTGTAATAGTAAGCAACATGAAATTTGAGGTGTTAGTGTGTTTATGTATCACAAGAATTTTAAGAAGCAGGAAGTAAACAGTGTTAGTGCAAGGGGTTGTTGGGTTGGGTTTTTTTTCTCCTCTAACATAGCCACCTGAAAAATATTCACAAGTTTCCTCTACTGATTTACATATATATATACACATATATATATATACACATACATATATATACACATACATATATATACACATA
>VZSC01019808.1:58030-91397 GCA_013398225.1 Steatornis caripensis | reverse complement strand
ATATATATATATATATATATATATATATATATATGCTGAGTTACACATTCTTTTTTTAGGAATTTAGTACAGGAAAAAAGGTACAAGTGTTGAAACCAATACATTTTATAGGTGGTTGGGGTTTTTTTCCCCCTAAATGAAAGAAGTATTTGAAAACATACATTTTCCATAAGCATAAATAGCAAATGAAATTAAGGCGCAGGATGATAATGACTACGACTTTCTAAATATAAAGATTCAGATTTTGTTTCTTCAGCACCTTATAGATGGCAAAAGCTTCTATTGCATTTCTCATGGGTAAAGGATTGAAATTATCAAAATGTATGTAGTCTCTGTAGCATTTTGTACATACGTTTGCTTTTTTGTACAGAGCCATTGGGTTGTTGATTTTTAAAAAGTTAAGTTCCTTATTTGATCTTTGCCCTCTTCACATACAGAACATTTCAATGCATTTTTCTTTTTTTGCTCTATTTACCATAAACACATCTGGATAGTGCAATTCTGTAAGATAGCATTTTATGCAAAATTTTATTAATTAAAATATGGTTTACCAGCCAAATCTAAATGTACATATGTCTTTATTACTGAGAAATGTCATCAAGACAAAGGTAAAGAAACATCTTTGTGCAGCATACCTTTATTATTGCTGATTTCATGGCAAAAGCTTTATATTCAAGGCTTTCAATTTTAAACTAGATCTGCATGCAGCTTTGCTGTGAGATTAATACCTATCTTTGATGCCATTTATGATTGAAGACTTACTTAAATATCTGTTGCCTGTGATATTTAAAAAGTACTGTTTCTACTCTGTAACCGATTTTAGAAAAATACAGGTTTTTCATACCTGGCTTTCAGGTAACTGACTTTGAATTCCTACAAGCAAAAGGTCTCTGTGGTTTTTTTTTTTCTTGAATAGACTTCTAATAAATTTTGCTTGGAGTACACAACTGTTTCCCCCATCATTTCTCAAAATACGCATAACATATTACTTAAGCTTTGCAAAGCGCTTAACTCTACAAGCTTATATGCAAATAGTTTTGCCTTGTACCAGTATTGGGGTTTTTTCCCCACCACCAAGCATACACCAGTTAGTTATATATATGGGCAACTAGCATTGCCCACATAGCTCTCTGTTCACGTCAGTGTCATCCCTAATACACTTGAATCCAAAAGCAACATTCTGGACTTTCTGCGTTATCAGTGCTTATCTGAGATGATAATTTTTCTGTTGCCAGAGCTACCCTCCACTCCAGAAGCACAAAAGGTAAGACACACAATGGTAAACCCTTATACCTGGCAAAAGTTCCTACACCCTAAGCCTTCAACAAAAGCAAAACAAGAAGTCATCTGTAAAATGACAGCATAGAAGCAAGTTTTAAGGAAAACACAGATTTTTGGGGGAGCATGTTATGCTTAGGATGCTGCCTGCAAAACTGAATTAGCCCATACCAATGTCTGTCTGGCAAGGAACAACTGTTCAAACAAAAACAAAACCTGCGACCAGCAGCGAAGTATGCAAGCAGCTGGTTTGGGTTTGTTTTGGGGTTTTTTTGTTTGTTTGTTTGTTTTTTAACTGGCTGGTAACACAGTTTCTGGTAGTGCCTCAGAGTAGCCCTATGCATGCCATGCTTCCACCCCTGCAGAATGCAGCAGAACAGCAACCTGCATTTGGACAGGAGTAACTTATTTCCTCAAGTCTGATGCATGCTCAGTTTTGTCTTTACAGTAGCTGGTCTGGAAAATGCAAAACCACCAACACCTCTAAATACACAAGTACATAGCTTAAAATGTTTACTTTGTCTACAGGAAGGTTAAGACCAGGCACTGCTGTTAAAACTCCAGCAGAAAACCCCTTTGTCAATATAAACATTGTCCATGCTGGGAGTGCTTTCAATTTTGACAAGGTAAGTGTGCCCTTCCAGTGCTAAGTTAGCTTAAACCCACCACCTGCATCTCTTCTTATGGCCCTATAACCAAATACTGGAATATACAATCGAGCATGTGTGTGGTTTGTCCTTTCTGTTTGCTGGGTGACCCAGTGTGGGATCTGGGATATCACTGAAGCACTGCTTTGTGCCATGTACCTGTAAGAACTGTAAAAAAAATAAAGTAGGAAGTACTGTGCTTTAATAGCCTTTTTTCTATAAAAGCTAGCCTAATAACATCAGCTGGTTGGTGTAGTCTTGTATGAAAAAAATTCTGAGTGGTTAAGGGGTGAAATAGTAGCCTCTTTGCTAATTGCAAAAAGGATGAAAAAAGAGGGGAAATACAGGTCATTGTAATAAGAATAGCAAGTCATTGACACCAGAAAAAGACTGTTACGTTAATGTTTTAGTCAAAAAGTAGAGAAATATTAACATTATATCCAGGTAACCAAATATATTCAAATCAGCTAAGTCTGCTGAAATCCCACCTACACTGTTTCAGGAAGAGACTGGAGGATTTTTTTGAGCTTCCTTGTATGGTCCTTGTATACTCCCATATAAATTCATTAAGGAGACCACCCAGGACTAGGCAGTGCTTTGTCCTTAAGGCCAGAGGAAGAGAGACTTGGGGAATTACACGCCAGCCAGTTTCATATCCACAGATACCTGAACAATTCAATTAAAAGCCTCAGATAGTCACATTTTTTTCTGGAAAATGATGTATCAAACCAGTTTCCCTTTATCTTGCCAGGATATGTAGCATACCATCTTGGTTTCTATTAGGATTTTCTTTTAATGCTACAGCACAGCAGCTGTGTTAGCAGACTAAGAAAAGTCTATGTATGTCAGTCCACATGAAATCAAACTTGTCGCAGGGTTGTGCTACATTACAGATAATTAGGTAGCATAATGAGCGCATCCCTAAAGAAACCAGTAGATTCCACTGCCTACCCTGCAGCTAACCAGGCGTTTGCTGTTGAGACAAAAGCCTCTTACAACATGAAAACCCACAAGACAGCCAGAAGCCAGGGAGACCAACACGTGTGCAGTTCAGGGTAAGGATCTATATCCCAAAGTAAGCGAAGGGTCATCCCAGCAGCTTTAACATTCTGACACCCAGCGCCAAAGCAAAGCATGTTGTCATTCTGCAATGCCTGGTATTTACTAGTTGCCTTTTAAATGCTGATGTACAGACTCCAACAGGAACATGAGGTGCTTCCTATGCATTTGAAAAAGCAGTGCACAAGCCAATGCGAGGCTAGAAACATGAAGTCAGCAGCTCTAGAAGGACCTTAGGTCACTGCTAATTATAGTCCCTTACAGCATTTATAGTTACATGAAGAAACCCTGCCTTTGCTCCAGTTAACAGCAAACTCCAATGGAGTCAATAGAGCCCACAGTATTGCCAATACAGTTTCTATGTTAGCTTGAAAAGAAAATTGCCGAAAAGAAGCACTGAAGCAACTGAATGTCCAGTTTGGCTTGGCTTTACTATATTGAAAAGTACAAGTGCAGGCAGAGACCAGAAACTGCTTCTTTAACTGCTCCCGCGACACAGCACAGCTGATGATAGTTCCCTTCTCCAGTACCTAACTGGCAAGTTTAAGTTAAACTCAAAACATACGTGGCTCCAAAGTTGCAAAAGCATATTGAAAGGGCCAATAATTCAATCTTTAAACATGTTTATACAGCAGAACTCCTTGTTACATCCAGCAAATATCAATCATCAGCCCCGAATCCACCCATTTTACAGAGCAGGGAACTTGCCACATCAATACATAGAAATTAGTACCTTGTTCATACACAGTAAGCAGGGAAGATGAATTTAGTAAGTCTTTCTTCTGCAACTCTGCAGGTAATCAATCAACATCATGCTATTGATTTGATTGGATGCAAAAAATGCCATTTTACTTTTATGCTACCCCAGATGGGCAGATAGTTAAGTTCCTAAGTCCTAGCTAAACATTTCCCAATAGAATCTATTCTTCCCATCAATATAGTGAAATCGCATTCCTCTGAAAATTAAAAATATTTTTATATGTATCTATGCAGAATATGATAGACCTCCACAGAAAGGGAAAGAAAAGAATGAATTAATTCCTGCTTGCACTACCCTGAGTCAGATACTATTCAGGCCAGAAATACTGGTGACATATAGGCTCTAATGCACTTATTTTGTGTCTCCTCAAACAGAAGAAGAACAACAGAAGTTTCTAGGTTAATACGCAGCGATGAAACCAGGGAAGAGCCTGAACAATCCCGTAGCAACCTGATGATTAGTTACACTGTGCACCGTAATTCTTTAGTAGCTCCGCACCCACATAACACCCAGCTCCCATTTCAGTTGCAGCAATGTGAATCCCATCTGTGAAGCACTACAGAATTATGCCTTCTAGTATTTAAAATCTGTTTCTTCAAGAGTCACAGAGAAGGAGCAAAGGTCTGTTAACAGACTATTTAATATCACGAGAAAGTAGAAAGCGTTCTTACTAAGTCAGCTGTAATGCCTATAATAAATATCCCATAGCAATTTTTTGAGCAGCCTTTGGTATAGTGATGTCACATCTAATTACAGATTGGGTACACAGAGGGTTCCGCTTCAGCAGAATGACATTACATCACAAGTGACACTGTGCGGCAGCAGGGAGAGTGTTGACTGACAACCAGAAATGCGTTGCTAGGTTTATCCTCAGTACAGATACTCACATCTCAACAATTTATGTTTCTTGCTGCCAACACAAATAACAAACTTGGAAGCCATTATTTCATCACCCACATACATGCATAGCAAAGTAATCCTCCTTCATTTTCCATCCATCAGAGAAATCAGTGAAGCACTTTGAAAAATAGGCGAAGAATAATGTAATTATTTACATTTCTACCAGTGAAGAATTACCAGAGTTACACACAGTGACTCTTGAGAATTCCCTCCAAAAAGGAGGGGATGATACACTTTTCTTTCACAAGCCACTGTTTCTCTTTGCAAGAGAGGGTCCTGTATTCACATAGCTCCACTTTGGGTGCCCATCTTTACCTCCAAGTGATTTGAAACAATAGTCTCCTATTTAAATACCTTAAAAGATCTGATCCTTTAAGACTTTTCTGGCTGCCTTAAAATAAAATAGATGCATTTGATTTCACGACTTTCTACAAGTGCCATTTAAGAATCAAGGAAATGGACTGTCACATTAAAATAATAATCAAACCTTCTGTCATTTGCATCAAGACTTCCCCCCCGCCCTCCTCGACACAGGGTTAAGCATACAACTGAAGCCAGCACTGCAGACAGGGAACGCTGAAGAGACTGAACATGTCGTTCTAAGTGGGTAATCGCACCGCTTCTGTCGCTGTGATTTGCTAGATAAATCTCAAGCATGCAACAACCCAACTCATGCTCCTCCTCAGGTTAACACTCCAAACTGTAATGTGAAACATGTACAAATACTGGCTGGCTCGAGACCCACTAAAGGCTTTTCTTACACTTCCACTGATTCATCTGTTATAGATAGGGGTTTTTTTCACATGTAACTGGAAATATTTGAACAGGTGAGAATCAGCCCCTCCCCTCCTTAAACCATGAAAGAGAACAAATGAATGTGTCCATTATGCCTGAGGTAGTAGAAGGCAATACTTACATGCCACCAAAAAGCTCTAGGAATTATTTATAGACTGACTTCATCTGCTCCTGCAGCCATCCCTAAAGTACAAGGCACAAAGCAGCATTACACACAATCTGAAGCAGAAAGCATGAAAGCCATATGCCATGTTTCCCTGTGGGTTTGATCTAGGACACACAAAACTCCTCCGATGATAGCCACCAATCCATACTTATGTTCTGAAGCAAGCAGACTGCCACAGAGGAGCGCAAAATTTTTGTACCTACCACTTAAGCCAAAAGGAGCTCTAAAGAAGAATGGTCAGAGAACGAAACTGGCCCAAACCTACATCAGTATCAGACAATAATTTCTGATCATCACAGTTTTAATTACAAAACTGCTGGGTTTAAAACTGTTACAGAAAACTGACATTTCAGTAGGACATGTCACTATTTAATAAACAGTAGCATCCTGAAACTACTGCTTACTATCCAAGCCCTCTATTTTTTGCAACACACTCTTCCTTTGTTTATCTATTGCATCACATAAACAGTGCATGCTTCAAGACAGTAATCAGGTCTTCTGCAACTTATTTGTACAGCGCTCATCATAAGAGGACCTTGGTCCTTTAAGGTCTTTTAACCATTGCTTCAACACAGGGGAAAAAAAAAATCACTAGATTAAAATAAGACGTACATTCATAGGCACATCCTGTGCCTTAGATACAGAAACAGCAGATGTTTCAGAAATACAGGTTAAGTTACTCTTCCAACTCCATACACCACCACCAGCCCCAAAAAGAAAAAAAAAAAAAACAAACCACAAAACCAACACCAGAGATGCAGGGTAATTACTGGTGGAGAAAGAGCAGTCTATGTCAGACATCAGAGGCAGATGAGACCAGGCCCTGGAAACAGGATACTTAGCCTATTTTATGGAGCCAGCCTTGCCAACCTTCTTCCTTATCGGCCAACACACAGTGCCTTCACGAATGCTCTCTCCCAAGGAAAGTCTTAGAAAGGCAACTGCTCAAGTCAGACCAGGCTAGGAAGAAAAAAGAGCGAGAACAGTGGGGGAAGATACAAACTGCTATGGCAAGCTCATCGGAAGTCAAGCCATTTCTGAAATTCTCCAGGCTCCATGGGCCTCTTCTGCCCTCCCTGAAGGGCAGCCTGTCCTACTTTTTCTTCCTGTTCTACCACTCCTCCTCTTCCTGCCAGCCCCATAGGCAAGAGAACTATTGAAGGAAAGGCGGCCCACCACGGAAGCATGAGACATTTTACAACTGAAAAATACTGCAATTCCATTTTAACTTACTTAAGGTCTTGCACTCTCACTCTTCCCTTACATTATCCAGATATCTACCAAAAGCATTACCTGTGGCATCTTGGTCACTGTTACTGAAAATCCAAAACTTCCAAAGATGGAAGAGGTCTCCTACATCAGACCATAAAATATATGCTGGCTAACAACTCCACAGCACACGACCAGTGTCGGTTAGAAGGTCCTGACTTTAAACGTCCTGACATTCCCTCACCTGAGGACACTTTGGCAAGTCACTTTTAAGCTCTGGGAAGTACAAACCAGAAACTGCTAAAATGCAATGGACAGGCAAGAGAAAAACCTCAATGTTCAGGGAGAGATTTTTGTGTTTCTGAACGGGTTTTTTTGTCTTCAGGTTTTTCGGTGATTTGACTTTTGGGGGGAGTGTGGTGGTAAGGACTATAAGCAAGACAAGTTTCCAGATCCTTATTTCCAGAGAGATTCTTCCAAGAAGAGGTTTACTCACATTTCAGAGCACTAGCTGTATATACCATGATTTACCCATCTTCACATTGTAGAGAGAGGATTATCATTTGAAAAGCTGTGGAGGAATTACACTCAAATTCTGGCCTGGATTTCTATAGTACTAGAAAACTTCAAGTGCAAAAGTTCCCAGCTATGGTATGAATTACATTAACTCCCCATATGCTGGAGTATAGCAGTAGTGGATGTACGAATACCTGTTTCAAGACTGTATATATACATATTTGACAGGTTTCACATTGACCATTTCAGATCCACTAATTACACGGTAATAAAACTGAGAAGTTTGTTGTAGTTAAGTTTCTGCTAGTTTTGTCCCTGCTGCAATTTTGTCCTTTCTCACAATAGCCACAGTAGCAAAATCCAGCTTTTGCAAATGTTCTCAAACCTGTGCACCGACTTCTACATTCGCTGAACAAAAGCAAGCAAAGAGTCCAATCAGGGCAAAGTGTGAAATGCATAATTATTTACTACCATTCAATGTTTTCTTTTGCTGTTAAGAAACTAATCCACAGGCCTGGACAAGCTGACAGGATCCTTTTAACAAGCAGAAAGAAATCAAAATCGTAATGAGGAAAATACTTTAAGCATAAGCTAAATTTAAGCTTTACGCTTGAGTAACCACGGGGTGCGTCAGGACCCTAGGATCCAGCTTTGTGGCTAGCTACGTTCTGAAGCTGCTGATCTCTGGCTCAGGGCCCACCTTATACTTACAAGAGAATACCATATTTGTCTTTCAGCTGTTGCTGTTTGTCGTGACCCAATAAACATGGCTAGCTCTTCCATAGCAACTGCTGTTAAAATGCTAAACCCAAGCCACAAGGTGAAAGAAAAATAGATATTAAATACAGTACTTTATGGAATGTAAGATGACAATTGTATATTAAAAGAAATTCTGATGCCTGTTTCTCAGGGGGAAACTACTCGGAAGGACTACAAATGACTGTGGCCTTAGACGTGATCTCATCATTTGTTTGTGTATGAAATCTCATCTCTTGGGAGACTACAAAATAGATCAAGGTATTGATCTAAAAGTTTGACACATGCTTTCAAGAAACCCTGGACTGCTCTGTACTTAGAAAAATCCATGTATTCTCTCAGGCTTAAGGCAGAATAAACTCTTTTTTTTTCTTCCTTCTAAGCTTCCTCGATAGAGGTTCTTGGTTAGTAGGCTAATATAAAACAATTGTAAATAGCTATTACTAAACGTATCTTTCTCTCATACACACAAATGCACGCAAACACACAGACAGCAAGCAGTGGAAAAACCTGTAAGCTTCAGTGATACAGAATAAGCCACCATGGACCATATTCCAAGTCCTTATGGTCTCCTATTGCCCATAGGCCTCCAAAAACCTGCAGCAAGCCCAAGGAAAACACCAGGGAAACACTCTCAATGGCATTCACACTGTTGGAGTACAGTTGTATATAAGCACTTTGCTATGCTAAATCTGAAGATCCCTATCAAAGAGCACTATTTTACAGCTGAGGATAAAGACATAGACTAAAAAGAACTGCTTAGAATGAAAACTAGGAGAAACTTCAGAAGAAGCCCCAGACAGGATGGGCAGCTTTGCCTCCCAAGTTACTTCTGTCTTTCATAGAGATATTTTGTAGATAGTAGTTGCATCACCAGACTTTTATTATCTGTTATTTATAATGGAAGGTATTCTCAGTAAGTCAAACGTAGGATAGTAGTTTTTAAATTATAGATGGGGAAAAAAAAATCTGCTTTAAAGATCATCTAGATGAAGGCTAAAGCTTGGACCAGGAATAAAGTACAAATCACAACCATACATGCATAAGCATTTTCTTCTTTACCAAAAAATCACAAGAAATGCCCTCAGAAGAGCTGATGTTACCTCCGTCACTTCCACTGCCTGTTTCCCTGATCCCAAACACCTTACTTCCTCCAGAAGGACTGTCAGATAGCCTCTTCTCTTCTGCACATTGCCAATACTTGACTTTTATCACGCAACCCAGCACAAAAGAAGATGTATGGTTAGCTACCACTGACATACTAAAAGCACTTGTACATTTATTTTGGCCTACACAGCCACAGGCAACCCTCCAGTTTTTCAACCCACACACCCAGGAAAAGCATAACAATAGTCGATGCTCTACAGTCTCTGCCCTCCCAAGATGTCTGGGGTGGCGAAACTACCCTAACTACTGAAAAATGTCTCAGACAACCAGTAATAAATCCACTAAAAAACCCACTCCCATCCACTTCTACCTGGGCCCGCAGGCAAGGCAGCAACATCTGCTTGTTAGTGGTATACAGGCAATAAGCTGTCAGAACACACATTCATGCCTGTTTATAGTCACTACCAGACAAAAGCTCATTTATAAGAATCACCACCAGCCACTGAGAATAATCTAGCAGTAACGTTCACGTTTTACCCTTATGGTTCAGAAAGCACAGGAGATAAGTCTCTTGATCCCACTTGATCTCTTCACCATCCCTTTAATAAATATGATAAGCTTAACCGCCTTGTCTTTTCCAGAGAAAAGAGTTTCCATGTAGTAAAAAAAACCAACTAAATGATAATTAAATGCGTACAATCACTGATGAAAGCAAGAAATAGGACTAATTATTGTAGAAATACAAAATGAGACTTTGCTTTTATTAGGGGCAATGCTAGGTGTTATTACACACCTAACAAAGTACTTTAACTATTTCCTAAATGCTGCTCTATAATATGCATCATGAAAGAAATTTCATAAATTAACAATTTCTGTGCATTATTTGTTCAGGTAATCTTGAACGGCAAGCACAGAGCACTGTTTAACAGCTACCTTACATTGTTTTAAAAAAATTATGTAAGTGTCAGCATGTTAATTTATGAAGCATACTGGAGTTATCTGCTGGCACACAGCCTTGCTAACTTCATTCCAACTTTACTCTTTTAGAATGAGCTTTATTCAGTTTCCAGTGCCAAAATGGGCTTTAACTTTAAACCAAATAAGGCATCAGCTTGACGAATTTCAAGGTGACGTTTGACTGTAGCTATTAAAGAGAGCAGAACCACTGACGAGTGAATGAGCTGAAAAGGAAAACAACTCCTTTCTCATAGTCAGCTTTAAGATTCTCCATCAGAACTTCTACAGGCTGTCAGAAAAGCAGGGCAAACCCTTTTCCATACACAACACAAAAATACATCCCCTCAGAAAACATTCAACTCTCAAAAAAGTAATTAAGCATGAAATTTCAGAAGTGCAGCAATTAAGCAAAAGATTTGAGAAGTGCTTTGCAACTTACTTTTTTGCTAGGAACCACAATCAAAGTATGAGCTGCTATTACATCAGGCTCACAAGTAAACCAGTAAAGGATAACAAATTCCTTCCTTAGTCACAACAGTACCTAACCCCTGTAAAACAGGCAAAGGCACAGTAGAAATACTATGGCAGAAACAACACTTCAATTAACTAATGCGCTAGTCGGAATCTTAGCAACACAGATAGAAAATCAATACATGCACATGTCAGTTTGCAAACAACTTCTAGATGCGAGTTTTCAAAACAAAGGCGAACAGTACTTCAATGCCTTAATGTGACTTCAGCATCCCATTCCCTGCCTGTGGCAAGGGGTTGGAACTGGATGATCTTTAAGGTCTCTTCCAACCCAAACCATTCTATGATTCCATTCAAAATGCTCTTTAGATTTTTTTGAAACACCAATCATTTTTTTAGATACTTCCCCAACTATCCCTTTATGTTTTTAATTAAAAGGAAAAAAAAAAAATCAGTGCACAAATTTCAGATAAGATGAAAACTCAAAAGAAAACAAGCACATCTGTAATTAGCGAAACAAGTTTTTTAAAACAGAGGATTTCAGTTTCTACTTCCAACTTGCTTAGAAGTTTATGAAACAGTTCTGAAACATACAATTTCGGAAAAAAAATTACTTTTCACTTATTTGCATGTTGATTTAGATCAGGTCCTTAACACAGGCTTGAAAAGGCTCTAAGACACCTACTCTCCACTTGCTAAGTAGGTAGCTTCTTTGAGAAGGTGAGCAGGCTTAAGTCTTCAGTTTCTGTAGTATTTCNCCTTTCTCATAGTCAGCTTTAAGATTCTCCATCAGAACTTCTACAGGCTGTCAGAAAAGCAGGGCAAACCCTTTTCCATACACAACACAAAAATACATCCCCTCAGAAAACATTCAACTCTCAAAAAAGTAATTAAGCATGAAATTTCAGAAGTGCAGCAATTAAGCAAAAGATTTGAGAAGTGCTTTGCAACTTACTTTTTTGCTAGGAACCACAATCAAAGTATGAGCTGCTATTACATCAGGCTCACAAGTAAACCAGTAAAGGATAACAAATTCCTTCCTTAGTCACAACAGTACCTAACCCCTGTAAAACAGGCAAAGGCACAGTAGAAATACTATGGCAGAAACAACACTTCAATTAACTAATGCGCTAGTCGGAATCTTAGCAACACAGATAGAAAATCAATACATGCACATGTCAGTTTGCAAACAACTTCTAGATGCGAGTTTTCAAAACAAAGGCGAACAGTACTTCAATGCCTTAATGTGACTTCAGCATCCCATTCCCTGCCTGTGGCAAGGGGTTGGAACTGGATGATCTTTAAGGTCTCTTCCAACCCAAACCATTCTATGATTCCATTCAAAATGCTCTTTAGATTTTTTTGAAACACCAATCATTTTTTTAGATACTTCCCCAACTATCCCTTTATGTTTTTAATTAAAAGGAAAAAAAAAAAATCAGTGCACAAATTTCAGATAAGATGAAAACTCAAAAGAAAACAAGCACATCTGTAATTAGCGAAACAAGTTTTTTAAAACAGAGGATTTCAGTTTCTACTTCCAACTTGCTTAGAAGTTTATGAAACAGTTCTGAAACATACAATTTCGGAAAAAAAATTACTTTTCACTTATTTGCATGTTGATTTAGATCAGGTCCTTAACACAGGCTTGAAAAGGCTCTAAGACACCTACTCTCCACTTGCTAAGTAGGTAGCTTCTTTGAGAAGGTGAGCAGGCTTAAGTCTTCAGTTTCTGTAGTATTTCCAGAATAAATTTATCACCCTTGAAAGATTAACGAGAAGAAAAAAAACAAACACACACCACCACCACAAGACAGGACATTCCTGGCTTCCTGAGCCTGCAGACANTAGGAACCACAATCAAAGTATGAGCTGCTATTACATCAGGCTCACAAGTAAACCAGTAAAGGATAACAAATTCCTTCCTTAGTCACAACAGTACCTAACCCCTGTAAAACAGGCAAAGGCACAGTAGAAATACTATGGCAGAAACAACACTTCAATTAACTAATGCGCTAGTCGGAATCTTAGCAACACAGATAGAAAATCAATACATGCACATGTCAGTTTGCAAACAACTTCTAGATGCGAGTTTTCAAAACAAAGGCGAACAGTACTTCAATGCCTTAATGTGACTTCAGCATCCCATTCCCTGCCTGTGGCAAGGGGTTGGAACTGGATGATCTTTAAGGTCTCTTCCAACCCAAACCATTCTATGATTCCATTCAAAATGCTCTTTAGATTTTTTTGAAACACCAATCATTATTTTAGATACTTCCCCAACTATCCCTTTATGTTTTTAATTAAAAGGAAAAAAAAAAAATCAGTGCACAAATTTCAGATAAGATGAAAACTCAAAAGAAAACAAGCACATCTGTAATTAGCGAAACAAGTTTTTTAAAACAGAGGATTTCAGTTTCTACTTCCAACTTGCTTAGAAGTTTATGAAACAGTTCCGAAACATACAATTTCAGAAAAAAAAATTACTTTTCACTTATTTGCATGTTGATTTAGATCAGGTCCTTAACACAGGCTTGAAAAGGCTCTAAGACACCTACTCTCCACTTGCTAAGTAGGTAGCTTCTTTGAGAAGGTGAGCAGGCTTAAGTCTTCAGTTTCTGTAGTATTTCCAGAATAAATTTATCACCCTTGAAAGATTAACGAGAAGAAAAAAAACAAACACACACCACCACCACAAGACAGGACATTCCTGGCTTCCTGAGCCTGCAGACAGACAATTTAAGATGGTGCTTATCAGTTGCAGTTTGCTACTCAGAACCTAAACAGCAATAAGTACCAGAGCTATGTAAAAATGATAACAAGAAGTTTAAAATGAGAGGACAGGTGAGCCAAAGTTCAAAACAACTACGAAGCTGCGGCAGTGGGGAGGAGTTGTAGGGATGCCCTTCTCCATCTCACGTGTATTTCCAGCCTGGAAACTTCTAATGCCTGGGATAGGGGTACAGTACTAGAGCCCTACTCCTCCTCTCTTTGCCAGGTGCATGAGAAGAATACCAGTGCTGCTTGTCATACCAGCTACGAAAAGGAAAGAGGATTTCTCTGCCAGGAAAACCTAAGGGTACTGCTAATTTATCAGACATCCACTAACCAAAAGCTGATATGAAAAGTTCACTGGGATCCAAGTTATTAACCCCTGCTCCCTGATTGTGCAATTAGGAAAAACTTCAAACTGTACATACACAGTCATATCTTATTGCTTTGGGACACTGTTTTAAAATAACTAGCATTTATTATAAGAAGATTTCCCATATACCCTTGTGTTTTGAAACCGAAAACAGGCTGTGCAGTAGGGAACTCTGTGGCCTTTCACCTCTCCAGACCCAGTTGAAGTACATGCTGTTCCACATGTGCAAGTGATTGTCAAGCTGCATTTAGTATCCTAAGCTGTTACTGTCTAAACTTCACAAACAGTGGCCTAGTCCAGTACAGTTTATCATGACAGAGACTAAGCTCTGAAATAGGACAGATTTATGGCTTAAAATACACACTCTGAAGAGGTTTTTTTAAATCCTCTACCAAGGTTTATCCTAGTTCTGCAGTCTGCAACAGAGCACTCCATGACTTCAAGGAAGGATGAATTGGTGTTAAACATTTGCTACTTACAACTTTTTTCAACTCTCAGTCTGCCAAATCATCAGGAAACCAACATTTTCTTCCATCAAGGCAGGGACACACCAGGACAGAAAACAGAAAACTGACATCCAAAATATTCTGATGCGAGATAGGAAGCGTGCCTTTCAGTAACACCAGGGGAAAATGATGCCGTGTTGTGGGCACAGGTGTTTGATTGCCCAAAGCTAGTGAGGTGGCATGGTATGCAATGATGATTTTGTACATCACCCTACCACTCTGATATCTAATTTGTGCCTCCACACCCCAAATCTCAAAAACTTGAGTGATACGAAGAAAGTTCACACAGCTTACCCCTCCCCTACCCCTTGTTCATTTTAAAAAAATGTGGTTGTACCCTTTCAGGTTGCATTGCATAGAAAGGTAACATTTGGCACAAAAATCAAATGAAATACCAATCTAGAGAGCAAGAGCCCACTTCAAACATTATAGCTAGTCATACTACAAACCAAAAGACTATGTTATGGTTCTGAGAAGGCTGGTTTATACATAAATTCACAGCACAGCCATTAAATCAGAGGATGTATATCTGCAGGTAATAAAAGTTGTAACACCAATGATCTTACACTATAAATAAACCCCAAGAAAAGCTATTAAAAGTAATTATTTTCTTATATGGAAGCTTCAATGCAACAATTAAAAACAAACTTAGAATGTCATACATATTTACAAAAATCCATTTTCATAGCTAGAACTATTATGAAAGCCAAAATGATGAGTAGAGACAGCTATAGCTAGATACGTAGCTTGTGATCTGCACTGTCATTACCTTAGAAGACTCGTTTTACCTAGTTTCATACTGTTTCATTACAATGAATCTTTAATTTAAAGATTTGCTTATTTAGAAGTTGCTCAGTATATCTAGCAAAGCCTGTCCCAGGACAACATTCTTATATTTAAGTTGCCTTAAAGCCAGACAGAGGAAAAGTAAACAGCCTTTATACTTCACTGACGGGAATATACCTTGATTATGTGGATAAAAGAAGGCTCTAGCCTCAATCCAGCTCAGCTGGTCATCTTGGTCTGGTGCAAAAAATCCAGAGGGGCTTTAGGTAGATAAATCAAAAACTGCACACATACATGTATGTGTGAAGTACTTTCTTAAAGGCAGTCACTGAAGAGAAACTAGGAAGCAGCTTTATGTCACAAGCATCATTTCGGTATTGCCTTTAAAACTTTTTTTTTTTTGAGAGAGAGAGAGAGAGAGAGAGTGTTGGGTGGAGGGGAGGGGAGGGAAGCGTACACAGACTTAAAGCTCAACCTGCGATACATCAATAAAACAGGATCTAGCAACAGGTGTATGGAACAACAGCACCTTGGAGAGCAAGTCACCCTTCCAGTAAACCAGGTAGAAAAAAATCCAAAAAACAATTTGATCCAGAGCACAGCCACATATAAGCATATGACTTCCACTGAAATTAAGAGTAATCACCTGCCTAGAAGAAGGTTAAACCTATCTTCCCCCTACATGTATCTAACAAGTATAGAAGCGACAAATGAGCAGATCCCAGTAGAATAGAGACATGAACAAATTTTACAGACATTTAAGCAATCCCAAATTATTTTCACCAACTAACAGCTGTCCATAAATGATCACCCCATTGTTATTTCACCAGCAGTCAAAACGTATACATGTAAGCCTACGTATTAAGTTTTAAGCCAATAACTTACCAACAGGAATTTTGAAGAAACCTCCCAAGTGAGGAAGTTATTATACAAGTATCTGAGTTTTGACACTAGAAACTCAGAGTCTGATCATGAGCTTGACCCGATACAAAAATTCTTCTATTTCTAAACCTTTTTCTGTTGAAGTTCACTGAAGGATTCACTATTTGAGATTGCCAGTACTCAATGAAAAAGAAAATGCAAATTGCACGCTAAGAAATTCTTTAAATGAACACATTGAATATGCTATGTTTTACCAGCTACAAATTAAAAGACGTTACAGATTCACTAAGAAAAGAGGAGGGGGGAAAAGGGTACTAAATACAAGAGCGTTTTCACTCAAAACAGAAATCAGGGAAGAAGAGAAAAGGTAAGAAACCCAACTACAACTTAGTGATAAGTTCTGGCCCTGAACACAGAATTTAATCCGGCAGGATGAACAACATAGACTGTCAATATATTGAAGGCATATATTGAATCAACCTCAAAACATGTCAGAACATGTCACAGTACATAAACTGCTCACAATCAATAAGAGGCTTTTTTCTCAGCTTCAAAACAAACAAAACATTTAAGCTACCAAGACTGATACGCCCCTGAACTACGTATCTGCCTTGCCTTATTTCTTTAAACGTGCCTATCTTCCTTTACATCCCTAAAGTAAGCTGTGCCCCCACAAGCTCATGACACCTGTCACATTGTAAGCTCTTTGTGATACAGTTATGTTGCCTCATAGTTTCCTTTGAGACAGTTACTACCATTTATTTTATTTCAATCAATCAGTATGTCAAATATAGAGAAGGTCTTTCAAATATTCTGGACAAGAACACAAACACAAAACCCCATGATGAATGCTACTATCTACTAGCAAGCCACAAATACAGGACAAACACCAGAAAAAAAAATCTGAGGCTAACCTTCATAGCGCTAACAAACAAACCAAGCCCACACCACTAAAAAAAAAAAAAAAAAAAAAGGACTCCCGCCAAAATTCAGGATGTCTTACTGAGAAGGACTTCAATTATATAGGCATTAGCAGCAGACAGATAAGGACATTCAACAAGCCAGAATAAGAGATGAAAGCCAATTTCATATTGAAATCTACACATGAACAAGTTACCCATATTAGAAATTACATGAATGACATGATTCTGCGTTTTAGTCTTCTGTCTCACTTTCTGCTCTTGTTCATCAGAAACTCTTCTAAACAGGCTACAAACGCTAAGCAAGGAAAGCATATGGAGTGAACAAGAGCAGGTTATTATGCAAAAAATATATATCCTCATGAGTTTTTATTCCTTCCAAGCTCTCACTGACTTGCTGTTGACTCATTTGGGGCAAAAAGGAAAAAAAAAAACCACAAACAGAAAAATTTTTTAAAAAGGAATTTTTTTTTTTAAATCTTGCTTGATGAGAGCTGTAGATACCATCCTAGAACAGGCCAAACTTGCCAAACAGGGCAAAGAAATGCTTGAAGAATATTACCCATGTACATATTGAACTTTGCTAATATCACATATAAAGAGAAATCTGTAACAACGTAAGAAAGTGAGTGAACACATACACTGTCACTGAAAAATTCTCTCTCTCTTTTTGAAGAAAGTGTAAGGGATATGGAAGTCAGAATAAAGTTGATCAAGCCAATGCAAGAAACCCAAAAGGAATGCAAAATATTTATTCAATAACACCAAAAACCAACAGGAGGTATCAGCAACTGCCTTAAAAAAAGGTTTCTACAAAGAGAAGAGACATCATCAACCAATACTGCACTTCTCTTCCTCAGTATGAGAAATATGCATGACATCAGTCCAGATTTTTCAAGCCATTAGAGTTGGTGCATGCCATGGTCTCAAGTGACTGTAGCCGAAAAACTCAGCTGAAGGGCTGAAAGGATTTTGTAGTGCAATAAACTATTACGTTACAAATAAGACGAGGTGTAAAACAAGAGCTTGAGAGGGAAGTTTCCTTATAATATTTCTGTTTACATGAAAGAATCACGTACAAAGTCAGAGCAGTGCATTGCATAGTTGAAACAAGCACCAGCAATGTAATCAGTATGATATCAAACAAGCAACAGGGTTGCTTTAAGAAACCAGAAGGACGCTGCATCCTGAAACATACTGATTGTCGGGCTGGGGGGGACGCTGAAGCAGCAGATAAAGCTGATGTATTTGTTGTAATCTTTCCAGCATTCAGGCTTTATTTGTCCGAGTTTGATACTCCCCTCTGTGGGTGGAGAAGCTGAGGGACTGGCTGACGTCACCCAAAGAGCAGGGATAAAGTGCAGTGCCCGCAGCTGTGGGATGAGTAAAACTTCCTAAGAGGTGTACAGGGTCGGCTGCCCTGTCCAGCAGGTGCTCTACTGACAGCACCCTTCCTCCTACAGCTCAGCTCCTCACACAGACCTAAGGAAAAACAAACAGTAGAAGAGAAAAGACTGTCCAGAATGCCACAAAACGTTATTCTCCAAGGACCAGCACCCTGGGGATTCAGGCTCTCAGGAGGAATAGATTTTAACCAACCTTTAATCATAACCAGGGTATGTACTCTTTCTATTTATGAAATGTATTAGTTACTGCAGATTTTGGCCTTTGTTTTTCTGGAGTTCAGAGATGCAGACAAAGCTGTGAGTTGATTAACAAGTAGCTGCTAGTACTGAGGAGACCCAGCTGAATGCTAACAGTTTTTACAAGTTGTGTGTGATGCGTTTTCAGGATCGCCTTATTGAACTAAGAGACTTTAACTGCAGTTCTACTTATTCCTCAAAAATTTAATTTAAGTGCCTTGGCAGCGGATAAACTCTGGCACGATTTGCCCAGACATTCAGATGAGAAAATTAGTTTTGAGCCTAGTAAAGGTCAGACCCCACTTCTATCATTTTCGCAACTAGCCTCTGTGATCACTGGGGGAGACTACTTAGCAGCAGCTACTCATGTCTGGAAGTTTGTGCTTTGCAAACTCTGTGCCAACTTTACAAGATTAATCTGACTCTCAGTTAATTACAACAAGTTCTGATTATTGCAAAGGCACAAGAACCTTTTTTACGAGACATAAATGTTTTCACTGTCATGAATGTGAAATTGGCGAATTATTAGAAAGTTATACAGTTCTGAACATGAAGGGAGATAGTTCTTTGGTGTTTTCTGCCATATATAGAAATGGATGATTTACCTTACCCCCCCTAATAAAGGGCAAGAATCCAAGCCTTCATTTTGTCAGGGATTTTGAGCTATTAATTGCAATGTATTTAAGAAACAAGTTACTCGATGAATGGAGCATATAAAACACTGCCAGCTGCCCTGCATCTACAGATATAGATCTACTCGAAAGAAAGGATAAGTGTTTTTACAATTTGTATATTTTTAAAATTGTGTTCGATGCACATCAGACTTGAACTAGTTTCCCTTATACTTTTACTGCTTTTCAGAACCTCAGATATAGAGTGCTTTTTTTTTTAAAAAAAAAAAAAAAAAGCCCTGCACTATGACTCAATATATACACTATGCCTGGTATTAAATAAACGTCAAGAGCCTTGAAGGATGGATACCACTGGTGATGCCTTGCAGTAAATATGCTTCTAAACAAAAGTCTGTAGAAAGTTTAAGAACCAACCTTTCACATATTATACTAGTAAAAATTAATTTAATCACTTATTCCAGCTTTATATAAGCACAAAAGAGTTTACTTATTTTGAACAGAAGTAAACCCAAATGCTACTATATCTGACTGTACGTATCTTCATAACAAATACTCATAGGACACAGCAAAACCTTTGGAGAAACAGGAGACAAAAACATTGAGTAAAGAAGAAAAAAACTCGGGATTTTTTTTGGGGCCTTCATTGCCTTTTATGGGCCTCCAAAAGAAAAATAGTTTCCATTATCTCCAAAGAAAAATATTTTAGCTGTGTCTGGTTTGTATTTTCTTTGTGTTTAGATTAAGTGCAATGAAGTTTAAAAGTGCAATAACAAAGGATGTTACTATAAATGTAACTTTCTAAAGAATAAATGATTTTGCAATTGACTCATACCTACCAAATGCCGCACAAGATGCAAACCATTGGTTTCTAGCATATTATAGACATGGTCAAAATCATATTTCAAGTAGAATTATGAAATAAACATGTCGCTTCTCTCTCTCTCTCTCTATATATATATATATGTTAAGTTTGCTTAATGCAAGTCCAATAATATTAATGGTAGATTTGTTTGTAATTAATATTTTTGTTGCCACAGCATACATTTAAAAGAGTCCCTAAATAAGTACTCATGTAGTACCCCTTAAGTAGTAATTAATATTTTGCAAGATTCATATACTTTGCTTTTTGGGGCCTAGGTGTTCCTTTCATAAAAGATATCTCCAGCAGCCCATTTGCATTTGGTTTAACTGTCCTGACAAAAAAAAAAATATTAGCTATTAAAACAATAAATAGAAACTCATTTCAAACACAATTTGAATAAAATAATTAGACAGGTGTTAAATTTGGTTGGCTATAGTCCTTGTTCAACAGAAAGCTTTTACCAGGACTTGTCAAGACAGATAGACAACATGAGAGATCATGATCCACCTGTCTAAAGAACAGATGTCATCTCAAAAATCCATCTGCGATTTCCCAAGCAAGGCAATTCTCTTGACTGTTTTGAGCAAATGCAAAAACCACAGATCATGATCACTGAGAGGATAGGAAGAACAAGAGGGGACTAAAAATAGACATAATTCAGATTCTATTAGGGTCAGAAACAACAAATTACCCAGAAATAATGAAAATACTTCTAGAAATCTACATAGATGCAAAGACGTTACATCAATGAAATTGATCAAAACTCTGATCTTAATAAAACAGAATAATTTCAGTTTATCCTGACCAGAAAAAAAATAACATTTTCAGTTAAATATTTAGAGGAATGCAAACATAAAATTTAGGTCATACTGAATAAAGCATTACAGAAAGAAAACTTTTAGAAGTTGAAGGGAATGGAGAATATTACCAACTCAAGATTTAAGGTGTGTTTTAATATAAACCTTTACAGATAACAATGCAAGTATCCGATTTTATATTTAGCCACTGTCTGCAGACATTCATCTCTTGTTTCAGAAAACACAGAGCTTGAAATATTTATGAAGGTGTGCCATGATGAGCTTCACATGTCTATTAACAGATGCAGAGAGGTTTTCTTCGAAGTTTCATAGGAGATATTGCCCCTCATGTGGTTAAGTGGTTATCTAGTCTCTGACAACATCTGAATGATCAACACATATCCTTGTATTATCCAAATCCGAGATACCCAGGATCAACAGGCATGCCATACAGACATGTCCTGAAGAGCAAGGCAAAAATTTCCCCAAAGCACCAGTAGAATCTGCCTCACGAAGCATGGGTGAGCAAGCAACAAACAAGTGTTCACAATACATATTTAATGCATCACAGTATCACTTACTTACATTATTTAAGTAACCAAAATACCAATATTATACCCATGATACGGTGTGATCTGGCAATGCACAGCCTGGCCCCTATCTAAAAAACGTGGGCTGCAATACTTTTGTCTGCCCTCCTTCCCCACAAGCAACAGTCAGGATTTCCCCCTGAAATATTGAAGGGAGAGAAGGGCTGGTACCTGGCCATATTCCTCCTACCCCATCCTAGCAGCAGATCTCCAGCTCTTTCTGTCAAACCCAGGAAGAGCAGATGAGAAAAAGGTTTGTACAGGGGCAGATCTGCATCCCAGAGGGCCTGGGCAAGTAGAGCTCAGCACCCCCACCAGGCATTAAGGCCCAACAGACACGTCCTAGGAGGCTGGCAATAATCAATTCATCTAAGGAATAGGAAATACAGGCTCCTGCCCCTTTCCCACCTTGCTTCTGCCAACGGTAACCCCATTCAATCATATAGTGGTATCACTGCCGCTAGTGACAATATGTTAAGAAAGTCCAAGGGATTGCACATTATTACTAGCAAAACAGAGTGGGTTAGGTCCTACCAGCAGCACAGCTGCAGAGGAGCGTACCATGCTAGACAGATAATGCCTTATAAAGTAGCCTGTCTCAGTACAGTGCTGAGGTATGCCACAGATACAGCACACGATTTGCTGTGACATGTAAAAAGCATAATCTACAAAGTAACCTATGTAAGGGTTATTCAAGCAAGCTTACTCCTGAGAAGGAACCAAGAACGGTTGGTTTTGCCCATGTTGGGTATTAGAACATCAACAGTCACACTCAAAGCCTAGGAATTCTGCTGCGGTTTGTCATTCCATGCACGTCCACAACATGCTACGCAAAGCCAGGAGCCATTCCAGGTTAAAGGGAGAAGCATGATCATATCTCTATCCCTGTCTTATTACAATAATGTAAGTGGTGTCAGTGTAGTTCATTTACACTTACAGCTGCTGAAGTTTGAGAAACAGGCAATTTTGGAGGCTCCAGGCTTAGAATTTATGAGCAACTTCCTTGATTCATACTCAGATTATTCAAGCACCTTAACACTTTTAAAGCACACAATACATGAGTTCATTCTTTTGGAGAGTGAGAGGGTAAAAGCCTCCAGCTGGCCACAATGACCCATTTGAAAAGTTTGCCTGACTTGATAACAGCACACACATTGCAGTTGGTTGCAATGACATAAAAAAAAAAAAAAAAATCAGTTTACATGCTGGAATGCAGAAAAAAGCCCACAAAACAAACTCTAAGTTCTTCAAGCATTCAGCCCCACCTAACAGAGATGGGCAGCTGGAAAGAGGAGAGAATTACTCTATTTGGCTGATTTTTGCTATTGTTTCAATGCTAATACAGTGCAAGATATATCAAAAAGAATATTTCTATTTTACTTTTATGCTGACAGTACTGTCACCTTCAGAGGCACAAGTCTGCCAGGCTCACCATAGCTGGGGTTCAGAACATACTGGGCAGCTTACTCTCTTCCTCTGCTGGAAAACTGAGGAACACCAAAATTGAAGGATGTCTACATAGCAAGTTTTTCAGTCCTCCATAACACTTAATTACTTTTAATAATTGAGATAGCACTTGCTTTGGCTGTAGCAAAATCCTTGGTGAGAAAAAGTCTCTCCAATAGCTTTTCTACTTCATACACAGCACAGATCAGAGAACTGCCCTTCTAAGTAATACTGTATTGACATTTTTCTTCTTTACACTGGGATTAATTTACTTAAAAATAAGCACTTAGTGTTATTTTGGATGAATCAAACCCCCCAAAAGAGCTGAATTCCAGAAGCTTTCATGCTACGTACATCAATTTCATGTTACAGCCTTGGTTATCCAAGGTCACCTAAAACAGCAACACACACCCAAGGGACCTAAATCCCAATCAGTGACCAAAGACCTGTTTAAATGGTGTGGTGGTATGAGAAGTCCCCTGTTTACAAATAAAGGCCTGCGATTCTAGAATAAGCTTTAGTAGCATCTAAGGTCATGGTCTCTCTACAGTAGTTAGTTTAAAACAGAATTGTGTTGCATTTTAATTACCTTAACCGTGATGTAGAAGATTACCAACAAGACAAAAAAAAAAAACCACAAGCATAAAAAGATAAGCTTAGGGCTATTTCTATGCATGTCATTGACGTTGGTACATTTCCACGAGGTATGAATTGCACTACACACATCACCTTGAAGGATCAGGGCCACTGTTATTGAAATACAATGGACTTAAAGCTAAGCACTTCAAGGAGTTCAGGGTCTGGATTAAACACGAATAAAGAGAAAAATGTCATTTCAGTATTATTGTTAGATTTATGATTACTCAACAATACAACATGCAAGAGGCCAGGCTAGCAGAAAACACACTAACTGCTGTATTTGTCCTTAAATGTGGCAAGGCCACAAGTGGCTTGCTATGTTGTTCAGTCAACAGCATATCATGCACGTGAAGATTAAGTAGGACAATTTCTTAACAGTTCTATTCCTCTGATATTGCCTGCAGTTGTAAGGGGAAAAAAACTGGGTTTTTAAAGCAAATTACACGATGGCAGTTGAGATAGACGATTCAAAGATAAGTTACAGTAACTACGGAAATCAGTGGAAGCTATTTAATGCACAAGTACANACCAACAAGACAAAAAAAAAAAACCACAAGCATAAAAAGATAAGCTTAGGGCTATTTCTATGCATGTCATTGACGTTGGTACATTTCCACGAGGTATGAATTGCACTACACACATCACCTTGAAGGATCAGGGCCACTGTTATTGAAATACAATGGACTTAAAGCTAAGCACTTCAAGGAGTTCAGGGTCTGGATTAAACACGAATAAAGAGAAAAATGTCATTTCAGTATTATTGTTAGATTTATGATTACTCAACAATACAACATGCAAGAGGCCAGGCTAGCAGAAAACACACTAACTGCTGTATTTGTCCTTAAATGTGGCAAGGCCACAAGTGGCTTGCTATGTTGTTCAGTCAACAGCATATCATGCACGTGAAGATTAAGTAGGACAATTTCTTAACAGTTCTATTCCTCTGATATTGCCTGCAGTTGTAAGGGGAAAAAAACTGGGTTTTTAAAGCAAATTACACGATGGCAGTTGAGATAGGCGATTCAAAGATAAGTTACAGTAACTATGGAAATCAGTGGAAGCTATTTAATGCACAAGTACAAACATAATTTCCATCTAATTTGAAGTTATGATGAATAAAGAAAGCATTTATATAGTGATCTGAAAATAAAACCACTGAGGATCTCTTTACAGACCGACTCCCTCCCTCACCCAGCCAATAGAAAACAGGGAAGCATGCTGAAGTTTATTTTCTCTATTACTTTTCAGATAAGCATGGTGCTTAAGCAGTTAAATTTTGGGTTTTTTTCAGATTACACCTGGAAGCAAGGCTTCAGCTGCCAACCTGTGCCCTGGTGATGTTATCATAGCTATTGATGGTCTAAGTGCAGAGAACATGACACATAATGATGCCCAGGAGAGAATTAAAGCAGCCGTACATCAGCTTTGTTTGAAAATAGAGAGGTACGTGTACACATCTGCTTACTTCTGAAAGAACATACTACCCAACCGCTTATACAGTGCGACCATTGTAAGTGTAACTATTTTAAACAGTTTTAAGAATTTCACAAGACCTTTAAAATTACGAGCACTCAGACCTACCTCACCCACTCCAGATCAGGCAACACTCCCCAGAACACATCTTCGTGGGCACAAGAAGAACAGTTTCCCTACTCACGACATTTATTGAGCTGTTAACCATACCACCTACTGCCTCTGCTGACTCCATAAGTCCTACGTTTGCTGTCAACAAACAAACAGTTCTTCATATTTTTGGGAAAGAGTAAAATTCTCAGCTAGTTGGCACTTGTTCAGTTACCCCTCTGCTTCAACACTCCGTCAGCACTGACAAAGCTGCTAGGATATTCTCCCAGTTAAGGAAAACAACATCACATCAGACTTTCACAAGGGGTGACAATGGAGCAGGTTTAAAACCAAACTCTTTGGCCACAACGTATTAAATCAAATATAGGACTCTCAAAGCAATATTAAAAACAAAACAGAATAAAAAAAACCCCTCTCTTACCTAAACTGCAGAGTCCAGAAACTTTTGCATTCATTTCCTTCAACTAAAGCCACCAAGAGAAACAACCTGCACCTTGCTGTCTCCTACGTTCGCTCAGCCCTTAAAAAGAATCACCCAGAGCACTCTTCCAGCTGTCTCCAGGAATCAGACAGCTCTGATTGACCTGAGGCCCTCAAGGAGGCATAGCACTTTATCACAGCTGACTACAATATTCCCTTCCAAACACAGAAGGTTTGGGGTTTTTTTTCTGAAGGAGCATTATCTGATTACCAGACCACACACCACGGTTAAAATATTCCTGCAGTTAATTCCAGGCTCTGTTACAGATTGTTGCCATTTAGCAACTCTCTTAGAAAGTAATTTTAAAAATACAATAAGTGTAGTTGTGCCTATGAAATATGTGCATATTTTTAAAAGCTAAATATTTGTATTTATGTAACAAACAGTACTAAATGAGTATTTAGCATTAATAATACACTATTCTAAAATTAGCTGCCAAATTTTGCTCTGTCAATGAAGACATAACCGTAACTGGTATTTGCGTGTTTGCTATCTCTGTTTCAGTGACTGAAAGAATCATCTATGCAATTTACAATTGCACATGTACTTTGCAAACTTAGGTGGCACTCCTCCTACATTGAAAAGCAGGGTTTGTGTGGATATTGTGGTCATAAAAGAAATTGATATTGTTCTGGTTTATGATATTACTAATATATTCACTTATTTATGCAAAATATACTGAGGACTCAACATTCCTTTTATCAACCATTAAAAAAACAAAATTAAAAAGTTTGGTCAGCTCAAGTCAGAAAGGCACTAATTTCCCTTCACATTTGGTAACTACCAACAAATTCTTTCCCATTGTTCATAGTATAGGTAATTTTTTAAGAAGTAAATACACTTTTTATATATTGTTTACATATAGTACACATTATATATCATCGAAGCATTTTTATGTCAAAACATTAGAAAAGCATAGAACGAACTGCAAATTTTCAAACTGCATTATATTTTACAGGGACGTACACAAGTCTACAGGAATTCAAGTTATTTAAATTCTGCCTTTCTTTCTTTCTTTCTTTCTAGGGCAGGAACTAAATTATGGTCTCCACAAGTTTCAGAAGATGGCAAAGCACATCCCTTCAAAATAAATTTGGAAGCTGAACCACAGGTATGAAGTTACCTAACCATTTCCATTCACCTTTTAACACTCTAAATGACCTCCCTTGTGGTCATTACAATTCTCTGAATAGCAGTTCATCCATTATCTGCCAGTTTAAGCTAATAAAAACCATCACAATTACAATATTATGAACATCATTTTATCTGACTTTTATTTTTCAGGTATAACTGAAACAAAATATTAACAAGTTACAACACATTCTCATTGTTCTTTAAAACTGTACATATCACCATAGTTTTATTATGGAAAGATTTTTTTATTGTCCTTTTATTCTGATACAGTTTAAGTTGCTTTAACTCTTTTAAAGATTCTTAATGATATCAGGAAGTTCTTCAATCAGGAAGAAATGTGAAGTACCAAAGCACACCCTCATCATATAACAAAAGTCATTGTGATGTAACAGTCAGTTAAATAGAGAGATCCATTAAAGCTGAGTCTCTTTACTTCTATATATTTTTATACTATACCACAGAACCGCAAGTTACAATTCTGTACAAAACCCATGTACTGATCAATAAGCAAACCATTCATGGCTTCTGGCCAGCAAAGTCTTAATCCTTGTGTATGAGCAAAGCAAATCCAATCAATTAAGATCCTCCCCTCTCTTCAAACTCGCACCCAGTCCCTTGTGCAAAGCTATGAGCTGAAGTCTCCACATCATTGATAGTTAATTAGCTAGTTAATGTCTACAACTAGTGCTTTATTCCTTTGTCATTCCTCTTTAACCTACATAAACATTTGCTGTTCTGTCAAAATGGGGAGGGAAGAGCATTCTGCTGATCCTGGCCTTCCAGGATCAAAGGAAGTACGTCAAAGTATTTATTCTGTGCTATCCTAGAAAAATGTAAGTGCAGATTCCATTTCAGTAAATCCTATGCAATAAGTACTTCCACCGATTCTGTTTTCATGTAGACACTCTCAGACATGAATATGGCACTTCAGCATTCCAGTTCTCTCTCTTCTTTCCAATCTAAAAACTTGCATTAAGTGATGCAGTAAACTTCACCAGAATTAACATAGCCTTCAGCAGTAGGAGATAGTACAGTGAAGAAACAAAACTATTTTAAATGCATATTTTTGTGGAATAGCTAGGATATACATAAAATAAACAGCAATGGAACAAGTTCACTAAAATAGATATAAAGAAAACCATGTAGGCATGTACGACGGGAGAGCAATCCTTTTGCATGAAAGCTGCATTCCTAAAACGGACAATTACTTAAAACACAAGATTTCACTAAGTGCTATTTGGCAGACTGTTGGAAAGCAGTCTCCAATGGGCAATCAGAAAAATTGTTTCTCCTAGATTAAATAGCCAACCTCTGCATTTTAGTATGTCTCCCTCTTTCCTTCCTAGGAAAATCAGGAGTACTGAGTACATTTAATAAATAATAGGCCCCAGAAAAGTAGCAATGCTTGTAAACAAATATGCTAAACCATTCTAGGGATGATTTACATTTTAGGTTAAATTCATCCGTCTAATAACATCCATCACTCTGATCTCCCTGTGGAAAAAAACATAGCCTTTTTTTCTACAATTGCTGAAATTTTAAATTAAACTTTACTGCATGTTTAGTCACAACACGAGACCTAGGAGTGTGTATACCAGTAGTGAAAACAGTACAACATTAACGCTTCTTTAACTTCAGGTGATCAATTATTGCAGAACCATGACCTGTGCTGTTTTGGCCATATTAGAGTTTGCTGAGGTCCAATAATAAATAAAGGCATTGAAGCCCAGCAGATGGAGAAAAATCCCAAAGCAGCATAGTATTCCTTCAAATGTAAAACACTTTTATCCAAAAGTATTGCACACACTCACTGGTGTGCAAAAACTGGAAATCCTTGGGTTCTAGAAAAACAATTTCCTCCATTTCTACAATAATTAAAATTACTCAGAAGGTCATAGATGTTATAAATATAGTCAAATTTCTGTCACTCTTGCCAGATAGGCATTTTGAAGTTCGCTAATAAAGTTTCACAAAGGAAAGTCAATATTTTTAAATACCAGCCAACTAAATAACAACAATAGATGCAGACTTACACAGTTGTCTTTGTAAGTATCTAATTTCTATTTGCAAGCTAATAAAAGATAGTTATAAGTGAAAGTAAAACATATTTTAAATCGTTCAGGAATTTGGCCAAATGTTTGCCCAAAGAATGCTTCCTTTAGCTTAAATGAATGAAAATTATTCTACAGATGCTTGGAGACGGTTATGTGAAAACTGATAAGCAAATAAATAGAGTGCCTACTTGCTGCTATGCAACAACGAACTACCATAGCAAACTTTTGCATTAGGCTGAGCATCCCCAAAAAGTCATTTGGAGACTGATATAGGCAATTGCCATAGCACAATAAAAGCACTTACTATTTTTCCTTCTGGGAAGAGGAAACTGAGGTAACAACTCTAGTAAATAATTTATAGTAATAAGGCTGACTGAAAGCTACACATTCCCACATAAAAAACAGCCATCTAATTTCATCAGTCTGGAACAACCTATAGTGTGATGGATAAATAATAGGAAATAATAAAGTACTTGAAATATTACTAATACAATCACATCATATTCTGCATAAAAGCAGTTTAGAATGTAAGGTTCTCAAAGAATACAACTAGGAAGAGAAAATAAAACAACCTAAACTGCAAACTGTATCTTATAAAATTATTTTTAAAATCTTTTCTACTGTGTTCACAATGTAAAACAATACTATGACCTGTAAATTTTTTCTCCGTTCCAATCCATTTAACTTCATCTAAAATGAGTTTGTTTCCATCACCACAATTTCTTGAATCGTTTTTATTTGGGCTTTTTTTATTTTCTTCTATCTTTGCCTTCGAACATTTTGTTCAGTGTGACTAGGCTTTTGGCCATCAAAGACATTACACATTCCTGGGATATATAAATATACTATACACATAGATAATAAAAAAAAAAACCTATTCTAAAAAGTAAGGTTATAGTCTATTACCACTTATAACCAAGTTTTGAAACAACATAATTATGCTAGTCTAGTTTTGAGGACTTACCCCTCTTCCATAACAGCATGCAGAGATAAAGATTTTAGTAACATGATGTAACAAAATGTAAACATCTGTGTACTGTCATAGCTATTATCCTCAAGGAATGCCATCATATGGTCCATGCTGGATGCATTTCAACAGGCTTTGGGGGCTACATTCATTCTATTTCTGATACCTGTATCAATGCAAAACATAGTTAGCCCCGCAAGAAAGATATCAGTCAGCTAGAAAAAAGTTAAGAAATCAAATACTGTAATTCCCAAATATTCCTGATTAGGAATTTCAACAACTTCTAGTTCTCATTTAGCCTTTGAACTAAAGGAGGACTTTTCACCGATTCAGTGAGATCCAATAAACACAAGAGCTGGACTATTTTTGCTGCTGTATGTTCTGTCACTGACATTTTATATGAATAGACAAGTTAAAAAAGAAAACAATTTAAGTCTAACTAACTGCAAATACTTGTTTCACAGCTGTTACATTGTAAACATGCTATTATGGTGCCAAGTCTTCCGTGCTGTTCATTTGTCAACAAGAAATAAAAAAGGGGATGAAATTGCAATGTTCACGGTTGTTTTTGTTTGTTTTGTATCATACATGGATTTAAATCAATTTTAAATACTTTGACATTAATATCTTTCATTAAGTAGACTTGATCCTAAACACTAGTAGATTATTTCCATTTACTAATACATTATGTTAATTGCAACCCAGTTCTATCAAACAGAAACAAGGAATTGCAAATAAAATCTTCAGGCTCATGTATCTGATTGCCGCTTTCAGTAGCCTCTTACAATGCAATGCTGCTAAACATTTTCATTTAATAAAACTGCTTTTTACTGTTTGCATTTTCTGGTTGCACATTCTATATAACCATGACTTTTCTTTAGGTCTTTTCCTAAATATTCTTCTGAAACTGTTGTTTTAAATGAAAACAAAAGGACCGATTCACATTCAGTTTTTCATAATTTTTATAAATTATTCACTAAAACTTTGAACAGAGAGACTTGACATTGTCTGAGAAAGTAAATAATGCTCTGAGGAATGAATAAAAATCTACAGATGTGAAAAATGTGTCCATGCTTATCTAATCGGCTCTTGTTATCTTGATTTATTCTGTAGATTCGAGTATTCAAGTATCTATTTTGGGTTTTGGTAATTAATAGGTTGTATTTGTTCTAACTGGAAATTTTTCTGGCATTCCTAAAGGCTAAGGTAATCTTAAAAAGGCATTCCTGCATCAAAAAACTACTTTGTCTAGAGTTTCATTCAGCAGAACAAGGAGACTAGTTTGGACAGCTTGCAAGACATAAATGAAAGACCTCAATTGCACCTGGATAATTTTAAAGTTGAAGATGTTGGGTGTGTCACCATCAAAAATATGTGACAGCAAGTATCAGACAGCGTGAACTGTACACAGTGATTAAACCAAAAGCTCTGGTACTAAGATACAAGCTTCAACAATTTCAAATAAATCTCATTCCGCAGTATCAGAACTTAGACTGCCTACAAGTCATATGACAGAGTGGGACAGCAACATAAATACAGGAATGGTCTGTAGTATTGTAGATGTATTCCTAGCACACCTGTCACACTCAAAACCAAAGCCAAATCAGAGAATTGGCAAAGATTTCTATGAAAATTGAAGGATTAATGATCTGTGCTATCTTAACATTACAAGTTCCAGTCTCTAAACAAGGGACCAATTCAGCCTGCAGAAACCTATTTGTTAGGAACAAGAGCTTTTTATTCCATACGGATGGAAGTTCAAGTGCTCTCACAGGGCTGTCTCCAAAGAGCGCTGCAGGACATCAGGAAAAGGTGATGGACCACAGCAGCAAATGTTCTTCACCCACTACAGCAGAAGGCAAAAAAAACCCTCAGCAGATGACAGCACTATGTTTCCTGAACTCTGTATTCCTGAGGATTAGGGATGGACCTGAGTTGACAGGAACTCAAAGGAGACTGCACTAAATACACACAATACAAATAAGTGCATTTTCATGCAGCCAACAGCCCTTATCCTTCCTGGCCAATCACTACAGAAGAACATTGTAAGTTATCTGAAAGATCATCAGAGATTTTGTTTCCAGATCTTATCCCTACGATTTCCACAACTGGAGGAAATTATCTAGGCCAACAATAAACAAAATCGCATTCCAGAAATAAACAAACATAGGCAGAATGAATTCCAATTTACTCATTTCTAGGTTTTATTTGTTTATCATGATTTCACGTTATCTTTAAATTGTACAGCATCACAATTTTTGATGCACAGGTATGCTTCAAAGCATGGAATAAGTTCAGAAGAATGTCCTCAATCTGATGTACATTCAAGACTATTTCAGTCAAATAAGTGTGTTTTCTAGGCAGACTTTTACAACAAAATCTTCAGGCTTTTTCAGTCCCTCCATCAGTACATGACAAAAAAGCAGAAGCCAGAGATTAATGCTAAAGCAAAGCAATTAAACTAACCATACATCAAATGGTTCTAAAAGAAGAACGTGAACAGTGTAAAATCTGACAGAGAACAATACAACAGGTCACTATAATATTCATCCCTCCCACTCCTTCTTAAAGTTGCACGCTATTTACAAATGCGGAATGCCTTCTGTTTGCCCTGAGGCAGGAAAATAATATTAGTCTCTTAATGTGTATGGCCTAAGTGGGATATAGGAAACTCATGGAAAAATATAGAATGCTTGCACCAGTTAAAAAATAACAAAGTTGCAAAAGTAAAAAAACGCAGAGATTAACAATACTGATGTTGTCAGGTTTACTCATTACTAGCTTTGGTGTGCATTGCAGCTTTGTGTATTTTGTCTGCCTATCACGTACAGGAATTCAAGCCTATTGGTACAGCTCACAACAGAAGGGCCCAGCCTTTTGTTGCAGCAGCAAATATTGATGACAAAAGACAGGTAGTGAGCTCCTCCTATAATTCTCCAATTGGGCTGTATTCATCTGGCAATATTCAAGATGCACTTCACGGACAACTGAGGGGTCTCATTCCTAACTCGTCGCAAAAGTGAGTACCGGTATTTACTTTTAACACATGGTCATTTGTGATATATCACTGTATGTTCTGTTTTCAGTTAAAAAGTCCAGCTCTTGCTGTTTTTACTGGTAATCAGGAGTTTATTGATTATCCAAAACAATGTGATGAATGAAGCAATTTTTTCCAACACAGAAAACTATCCATTCGTCTCTGTAGTAGCAATGCTGCAGGTAGCTAAAATTTGCCCTCGATGTTGGGCTGCAACACTGCCTACCACCCTTTCCTCCTCTGCACTTTACTTTGGATGTTTCTGAACACTAACATGTCTGTATTTTGAGTACCAGGAATGTACAAACTAAACACAGTTACTTCATGGTTACAATTTTAAAACTTTGTTAGCTACTTTTTATCTAGAAATAAGCATTTATAGGGCAAAGAAAGTTATTTTAACCCTCTTTTCTTTACAGGATATGAACTACTTTGAACACAAGCACAATATTCGGCCCAAACCTTTCATAGTCTCAGGCCGAAGCAGGTTATAAACTCTGAGTGCTGTGCTGGATTTGGATGCATGGTGTTATTTTTTAATGGATACTCACCATTCGAATTAATAAAGCATACTGATGCATTTGAAATTTACTTAGTGTATAGCCTAACACTAAAAAAAAAAAAAAAAAAAAAAAAAAAAA
>VZSC01019808.1:24430-57872 GCA_013398225.1 Steatornis caripensis | reverse complement strand
CGCTCTTCCGATCTGGCTTGAAATTCAAATTTCCGTTTCCAAAAGAAAGCAGATCCACACTCCAGTCTCGGTTACACTGGTATCAGTGTGAAGTAACCGTATTCATGAACCTGATGCAGTTTACAGCATAGCACCAGATAGTGTATGCTTACAAATCTATGGCACTCTGAAATTCTTCTGTCCAAATGCAAATACATGCAATTTGTTAACTTGCTAAATAAAAGACAGCTAGTTACATAAGCCTGGGCCATTCAGAGATTTTTAAGTTTGCTTTTCTGCAGACCTCTATTCAGAAGGCATCCTAACGCAGAGCTAAAATAGAACTATCTGATGCCACAGACGTGTAAAGCTCTAAAATGCAGAAAAGCTTATCTATTTATATCCATCATTTTAGTGTAATATTTATCTATCATAACTAGGGATGAAATGCCTCAGTTACTGTTGAAACAATGCAAACTCTGTGGCTAAAACCACAAGGAAGCTCAAAAGTTTCTGAGTGATGCGCTATATTGTGATGCTACACTTTATCCTTTCTAGCTGTAGCAGTTTTTACCTGTGGCCTTCGCGTTCTGCATCTCATTCTGAACATTTAAAATGCCTGCATTTCAATTATACTAATTTAAGTCTGACAAACTAGACCAGAAAAACAGGATGATAATTGATTCCTGTGTACAAAAGCACAATCTCATACGGATTATCAGTTTTGTGAGATGTGTTAAATTTTTCAACCACCCGAGTGATGAAGAGGAGACTGCAGAGGATGGATAGAGTCCCATCCTTCTGTGAACAAGAACTATCAATGTAGAACACTGCTGCAGTGGAGAAAAGGTGCCTGTCTCTCCTTGCAGTCTGATGCTGATACAGCATAAATGACAAAACAGCCCTCAGAAAACATGCATGGCCTCAAACCATACACAGTGCTTGCACACTGTACCTAAACTGACTTTTGGACCACTAGGTACCTAATCGGATTTACGGAGATTCAAATGAGTGTATCAAGACCCTAATCTCCTAATTCAGAAACCTCAACTACACAGTATTTTCTGTGAAAATATTGAAGTAAATGGCCATTTTTCAGCGTGTCAGATGGAGGAAAAACCTGCAAAAATTAACCCAACAGCAAAGCAACAAGTTTTAGAACTTCAGTTGGGCAAGGTCTGTCAGGTGTTCCAGCCCTTGAGAAGTCTGTGCTTACAAACTGCAGAATCTCTGACAGAGCGTGGTTACATTTACAAAACCTTGGTTGTCACACTGTTTGTCTGTTACTGTTTCATCAGTTTGGCTCAATATATATCCTCTGCTAAACACAGCAAAAACCAAACGGCCACCTTGACTGTACACACCCCTTTAGGACACAGAGCTGAGGCTAAACAGGACTTTGACTAAAAGTAGAGCTGATTCTGGCTCTTGGGTTTGAGCTAACGGATTTGACATTAGCCACGATTTTGGACTTCACTCTGGCAAAACTAACTGGAAATTACATTTAATTTATGATTATATTTTATTTATACTGTACTTACAATTTATTGTTTTAACATTACTTTGGCTGCCCATAGCAAGAGTTGTGCTTTTCTAGTCTTTTCATCATACTTTTCATTTACTAACACTATTAGCACTGACAAAACTTACTCTACTGCAGGATCTAAAAGTCGTCTTGATACTTCTAAAAGAAGATTGCAAATTTAGAAGTTGCCTCCATGTGAATTTTTTGGCTGGCTCATGCTAGGTGATGATGCAGCACCATACTTTTGCTTTAAGGCTTGCCTGCCATTTGTGGAATTAGCTTTCTTTTACTATGTTTTTGATGGTATATACTTCCCTTTACATTCTTGAGAAAGTGGTCCTACACAAATCCACCTCTGAATCAAAGGAAGAATTTTGCGTCTTCTCCACCCAAGAGTAGCAACTAGGCACTGTACTGTCAAACTGGGAAATAGAGTATTCTCCCAGGTTTACACAGAATCATTCAGCTTGGAAAGAACTAACAACCTTGATATGCAGGTTGGAGGAAAGAGATAAAGCATTTATGATCTCATAGCTCTGAATATCACATAAATGGTAACCAACCACTGTGGAAAGCCTGGGTTAAGTGCTGTTACACAGCAACAGAAAAGAAACATCCCATAACAAAAAAGCATCTGAGGTGCTATGGAGAAAAGACTGAAGTGTTCAAAACAGTGACACTGAAAAAGGCTTTGGGCTTAGTGTTCACATTATTTTACTAATCCTTTTCCAGAGATGTCAGGTTGGTGTGCAGTAACTTTACTTCATAATGTCAAGCAACATTAAGATTTCTAAAAAGCTTTACACCTTTTTTATTATATATAAATTACACATAAAATCTACTACAAAAGCAGTAAACTTCATTCTCTGAATACATATCCATTTTTCTTGTGAAGGACCACTTTACATTCTACTGGAAACACTGTAATTTAGAAATGCAAAAGTATGCCTGGCTGTTTTAGTATCTTTTCCTCTTTGAAATGCTCCTCAAATATCAAATATATATATATATAGTTAAACTAATTTTAAAAGATTAATAAGTATCTGATTGTAGAATTTAAGAAAAAGTAGGAAATGTCACACTCGTTAATTTACACTACTTCATAGTAGTCTCTGCATTCCAGCACTGCAGGTGTTTATTCTGGCACTGACATGGACAACTCTTAAAACCTTTGTACGCTACCCTTTTGTAGATGTTAAGAATGTCTCACCTAGAAGAAAGAATTTTAGGGAGGCTTCATTAATCCTCAATAAAATCTAGCATCAAAAATGTAAAGTAATACTATGTTCTGAACGTATTCAGTCTATCAAAGAATTCTTACTACCTTTAAAGAAAACACACCAGAATTTTAAGAACCACTTTACAACTGGCATTGATATTTTTTACAGGAAAATATTTTTCAATGAATACACATACTTTTGCTTTTCTCTACTTTCTCTACTTTTGCTTTTCTGTATCTGTTCTATTCACGCTCTTCAGCCCTGTTAACATCACGGTATTGCTGTACTTTTGTCTTTATTCTCTATAATCTGATATGCGTTGCACACTCTTCTGCAATCTGGCTATTAACACAGTGGATGCAGCACTCCTTCAGGGATTGACTGTGGCAGTGGACGCAGTACCCCCTCTTCAATTAGCACGGTTAGCTCTATCTGCCCTACCGAGCTGAAAGCAGTGTCTAAGATGGCCCCTAACATTCCCTTGGAAATGGAGCTTCCCGGTGTCAAGATTATACACGCTCAGTTTAACACACCTATGCAATTGTACTCAGATGACAATATCATGGAAACACTGCAAGGCCAAGTTTCTACAGCTCTGGGGGAAATACCCGTAATAAGGTAATTAGAGCAGTACCTTTAATATTTATGAATACATAAACTTAGAATATACCAAAAATCATAAGCTTTAATAATATCACACTGTTTCTACAAAAATGGGTACAAGGGTTAGAGAGAACCTAAGTCATTTAAAGCCAATCAGTATTCTCTTCAAAATATTCGTAATTCATGATTTGTAAGCCAAAATATTAAAGGAGTCTTTCAGAATTTTCAGATAAATATTTCATAGGAAACAATCTTATATTTGTAGCTAATAAATAAAAACTGGTGATACTACCTGGACTATTAGCTGACTGACCATTCCAAATCAAGATTCTGATTCCCTCTAAAATTGAAAATGATTTCTTAATGTTATAATCATTATTTATTTAATAACCATTTAACGACTTATTAATAATTAATAAAACATTACTATTAACTCAAATTAATTTCAACTGTTGAAATTCAAATTATGAAGCTTAGGAAATCTTGTAGATGTTTATAGTGTTCTACGTATTTAACTCCCATTCAGAACAACTCATTCAGTACAACTAGTTCTCATCCAAAAAGAGCCAGAACTGACTTTGTAGACCTACTAATCCATTTCTGACTTACGAATTTTATCCATTGCAATAAATAAAAGTCAGGTAGGAACCTTATGCATCTGGATAACAATGATGATTATACAATAAAAAGTTCTAAAGCACTGTTCATTTTTTTCAAGGGACAATTCATCATTCATGCTGCTTTATCTTTACTTTTGCATAATAGTAACTTATTTTTGGTTTACAACAGTACTTAAATTAATAATTCATAATACATATGGTGTAAACTAAAGCTAATTACTAACATTTTAAATAAGCAATAATCACTGGCACCAGCGAGCCTTCTTCAGCACCTTGCAGAACTGGGCTGTTACTAACCATAAAAATCATATTTATATAGAAGCATTTAAGTTCACCCTATCTCATGAAAAGAAAACTAGTTCATGAAGTCTTTTCAAAGTGATGTTACTCTACTACATGAATATTTATCCTCAATCACAACAATTAGAGAACAATAAAATAAAAATCTGATTTTTCTTTATTCTGATTTTTTTTTCTTTATTCTGGTATTTCTTTATTCTAAAATCATCAAGCCCAGAGCAATCAGACTTCACAAATGCTTGTGGCATTCCCAGTTTGAGAACTGACTCTCTACAGAAGTTTGAAATATCTCTTGTTGTGGGATTGGTTTTCACTATGTATGCATTTACAGATGTTATCTCACACCTTTGTGTCTGGTTTTTGCTTTCTGTATGCAATCATATTATCACTTGTTTGATGTTTAGAAATATTTCAGTAAAGAGGAGAGAATAGAGGATTTCATTAGCCATTGGTGAGAATTGTAAAAACTAAGCTTCTGTTTATTAAAAGCTTGTGATGAGAAGAAAGTGGTAGTTTCTTCAGCAGCTTAAAGATGGCTCAGAGAAATCTGTTGGCTGATGAAGATGCAAGCAACTAACATAAGCAACAAGGGTCACTGCCCAGGTGCTGCTGCTCTTACATTTCACAGCTTAGATGCTACCCTGGGAAACAAACCAAACCATATAGTGTTCTTTAAGGTCCCTTCCAACCCAAAGCGTTCTATGATTCTATGATACAAAGCAAAATCCAGTCTAATTCCTTAAGGAATTAGTTGCTTATTTCCAGCGGAAACTTACCTAAGGTTTAACAGACAGTATGAGGCCAGTTGTAACTGGAAATTTATGTATATATCAGTGAGATAACAGACTTCACCAAGGTAAATTTGGACCTTTCTAGTTAGTCCCAGTAGCAGTTTGAAATTTGCAGATGCCACACATTCAGCCTAGTTCCTGCCACTGCATATAGTCATCTACTTTTCCTCTCAAGGATGTTCATTATCATGATCTATTTAAAAAGTTCAGCACAGTTTAAAATACTATGAAATACTCTTGGTAAAATCTTCGACTCATGGGTCATTGGAAATTCAACCATCAACTGCTGTTTGGAGAATAATTTATATTTTTATCATAAAATTTGCATTACAAAAAGTAAGCCATGTCTCCTTCTAATTATAATAAGAAACAGCATTTCCATTCATCAGTGTTCACCTTACAATGCTTTCTACTACGCAGTACCTACTTCACTTTTTTGTCATGTCCGTAAGTTAAATCAGTAACAATTACCTTAGCCAAATAATCACTATATTAACTAGTGATCAAGCCAACTTAGAAAATGAAGAACACCTTCACGTCGTGATACTCTCCCAACCTTGCTTTAGGTTTTGGCTGACCTTATGTAAAGATATGTATGAGCTGTGATTTTAACAACATTCTTGAGGCCAGCTGCTGTGAAAAAGGAACTTATGGATACTGTACCAAAGAGCACCTGGTAACACAGCAGCTGATTACAAGAATGCAACTGCTTTGAGGTTAAACAGAGGTAGCGGCCTATTTCCAAATGCCCTTAGAGCAAGAACAGTAATTATGGGAATACTTTCATGAGTTTGTAGATTTATTTTTGTAACAATTGCACAGAATTTTTTTTTCAGCACTTTTTAGATCAAGGGGAGGCTATACAAGGCAATGCTACCTGGAAGAAAGTCTTTTAGTAGCTGTAGAAACACATTGTCTTTATGTTTGTTTCCAGAATAATATTACTTGCCTGGTAGAGCTATTGCTTTAAAGTCCGAAGTTAAACTGCTTTATCTGCTCTTCCTTCTTGTGATACAGTGACCCATCTCCCAACTCAGTGCCTCAGTCTGACGTGTACAAGATGCTGCATGCCAACCAGGAGGAGCCCAGTCAACCTCGCCAGTCTGGCTCCTTTAAGGTGCTCCAGAATTTAGTCTCCGAGGAAGGTGGTTAATAATGACATATTCTACCTGTTCAAAGCATTTTTAAATGTTTGTGGGATGGGGGAATCTGAGAAGAAATTACAAGAGATCAGAGCTATAAGAATTTCTGAAAGACCAAGTCATCGTGAATCTTATAGACAGCACACCAGCCTCCTAACATTTCCCCCCTTGCTTTTATAGCTAGCAATCTCCTGTATGAATAAAATGGGGGTGTTAATCACATTTTTCAGAATCTCTTGTCAGATTTTAAGGTAGTTAATGCACAAAGTTGACTTTAACTGAATGATTAAAAGTTTTCTGCTAGAGAACTTCTGGGACAATCTGCATATATTCCTGACACCAAGACAGAAAACACTCTCTTCCACGTCCAGAAAAACAGAAGTTTAAACCAACTCCTAAAATAAGTTTCACCCATCTCCTCTTCATTCTAAATAAAATTTGAAGAGAACAATACAATTTACAGTCATATTTCCTTCAAATGAAGGAGTTTTGAAAATAACATTACTAAAGGCTACAAGTTTGTTACATTTACAGTAAATGTAAAGAACAAAATACAACAAACATTAACCTAAAAAGCGAATATTTAAAATTTTATTTTTTATACCTCAATAGAGAAAGGATAAATACCTCTAATTGTCTATATATATCACTGTGGGATTTTGCTTGGCATTTTCCTGTATTTTGTAATTTCGTATTCATATCATGTTACTAGTCTTTCTGAATTTGTTTTATGGTTAGTTAGATAACTAAGAAGCTTTCTAACAACAGGTCTTGACTATGTTATGTTGCTATGTCAAAGCCAAATCCTCCTCCTTCTCCTGCTACACTCAAGACCTACTATCAGAGAATTAGATGATGTCTATGAGACAGCAAGCTCTACATATATAATCACTTTTGTACTTGCATTTTGACTACAGCTACATAATATTTTTCCTAATTCCAAAGAGGTGGAATCTGGCCCACTAGACTTGTACAGAGAAACTTCATTGTTTGTTGATGTAAGTGGAAGCCTGTAAACACATCCAGAAGTGTATTTACAGGCAAAGTATTTAACTGCATCAGACGCTTTTCTATCAGCCTGTACATAACAGGATTGTTTCGGTTCTCAGATGGACGCCCCATGGGTACAAGAAGTGTGAAAGCACCCGTCACGAAGATACCTACTGCCATGCCTGGTGCCCAGAAAGTGCCACTGTGTGACAAGTGTGGGAACGGGATTGTGTAAGTTGCTTCTTTTTAGTTTTAGAAATCTCTAGTCAAGCAAATGTCACCAAATCCACCACAGACTACAGGAATGCTTTCCAAGTGACAGTCTTGGTCTCCATCTGCACTGGCAGAAAAATACTTCTAGAGAACAGAGATATAAAAATATATTGTTCTAAATCCCAAATAGTTAACATGTACCTTAGGCACTTTCAATAGAGATGATTTCAGTTTTCACAATGTACTACTGTTAAGGCTTTACTACTGTTAAGATTTTTTCAGAACCTTTTGCAAGTCAGTCATTAACACATACATAATGAAAGCAGCAGTTACCTGTGCAGCAGTACCTCTGTGGGTCTATTTTAGAGTGATAAGATTTCTATCTGAATGACATCACTAACTTCAGCAAAGAACACAACTAATCATGAGCTCACTGAACACAGTCATTGAGGAAAAGAAATGCGTTTTTTCAACTATTTTTGTCACCATTTCGATAGGTTAGACTGTACTTTCTGTGTTGTAACCAAACTAATGTGTTTCTTCAAACTCTGTTTTCCCAGTGAGCTACTGAACTATTTGATCAGCTCTATGGCATTTTATGTCACTTAATCAAACTCAGCTTCCAATCTTAAAGTACATAATAGATGGCAAAACCACCAGACAAACTACCTAAAAGCCTTAAGATAAATACCTAGAACTTACTTTGGGTCATCCTGTGGTTTCTTCTCACTTGAAATTCACAGGAATTAATTGTTTTTTTCTCTTTATTGTGTCCATATAGAGGAACAGTGGTGAAGGCACGTGACAAATACCGGCACCCCGAATGTTTTGTGTGCTCTGACTGCAATCTCAACCTGAAACAAAAAGGATACTTCTTTGTGGAGGGCCAGCTATACTGTGAAGCTCATGCACGAGCTCGCATGAGGCCACCAGAAGGATATGAAGCAGTTACCGTTTACCCAAAATGCTAGTCTTCTACACAACGTGTCTTCAACACAAATTTATGCATGCACACAAAAAGCCATTAACAGCTTAGAACAGCAGTACAAGTGTCAGGACTTCTGCCTGATTCCAAAGTAGCAGCTTTTAAACCTTTTCTTGTGGGATTCTGAGGGAGGTGGAAGTCCCTATTAGCAAGCAGTAGCATATTATACCAGCAAAATTCTGCTAAAACATCACCTCTGAAGTTGCTAATACAACTCAAGGAAGTATAAACTAACACAGCTGTAGTGGAATAAAAAAAGTGAAACAGCTGAGGCATTATAGGATTGCTACAGCATACACATAAGTGCTGTAATCAAGACGTTATTTTTAACACAAATTAAGTATCTGTGCAAACACCAAAGCCATCAAAGTTTTACAGGCTGGGCCCTAACAAATGTAGAAATTTGACAGATCATTAGAAAATCAGCTATTTTACATGGGTATTATAAAACAAGCAGTTATTCATGTCTGCTTCCACCGTCTATTATTCAAGTACCATTAACGTATGCCAAAAATAGATTTTGCTTATTTTGCTTTGAATTTGGGGTTATATTGACTTAATTTTCTGATGCAGCAACTGTGATAAGGAATAAATATCAAGTCATACAATAAAATGGCTAGCATAATAAAGACTGTTTAGTAATAAGCAGAACAGAAGTTCTATGTTGTTTTAATGATTTGCAATGAAATCACCTTTCACAACACTTAGCAGAAAATTGTTTTGAGGCATGCACACACATACATTGTTTTTTGGAAAAAAAACACCAAAACCTCACACTCTAATAGGAACTTACTGCAAATAGAGAAAGAAAGTAAATTTAAAAACCTTTCTGCAGAAAATAGTATGGTTTTTTGCATCTTCATCTTTCAATCTCCGTAACAGAAACAACGGGGAAATACCATCATAATATCTTTATTGCTGGTAAATTAAAACTTCGGCAACTTTAAAAATCACTGTTAATTAAAACATGCAAAGGAAAGATGTTTTACAAAAAGCCTGGTCAAGTCCTAACAAAAAAAGTGCTGAAAGGATACAGTTTTTATATCAATTTCTGTAACTTTTCAAGGGCTACATGTGTTCAGGTAGGTGCCAGCTACATATACACACCTGACTGACAAATTGAACTTTAACGTTTTAAAAAAATATCAACACAATTCATAAACGATTGCTTGGGGTATTTTGAACCCACTTTAAAGTAGGAATATGTACAAAATTTTAGTCTACAAGACTAGCAGAAACTAACAAATTGGTGGCAAACAATCATACACCTTTCCTATTCTACAATATAAGAAGCTTAAAATGTAAGAAGAAAATGGAATCAAAATAAGAAGCTGTACACAGTTTAAATTTATTTTTAAAATTCAGATGAGTCCCAAAGCTTGGAATAGAGTTGCCACATATTCAAAGACTCTTCAAAATGTCTTAAAGTATCATTTCAGAATTTAAATGTTTTAAAAATGTGTGTGGCACTGCATTTATAATTTATGCCTGCATATCATAAAAAAAAGTGTTGCATCCTTTTAAAGGTTAGTTCCTAAATTACTTTGGGGCATAAAACATAATTCTGCTCCACGTATGTCATGAAGGTTATGTGTAACACTTACATTTTCCCACTGATAAAGTCCATAAAATAAATCTGAAAATCCTTTTGAAAGTGAGAGTGTACATAATGTCTATTTTTACAAACCTAAATCGTCATTGGTGTTTTAAAATACTTACTTAATGTTCATTTCTTTGTGGAGTAACTGAAGGTAAAAATAAATCTACCACATATGATAAAGATTCCGTATTTTTTTTCAACTGGTATGAAAAATGAGAAAGTGTGAGTGTCAAATGACTTGACAATAATAGAAGTTTGGCATTTTCAGCCTGACAGAGGAGTGTGCTTTGGATTTATCAAACCACTGGCAAGAATGAAACACAATTTTTGTATTAGGCATTTGTATTAGGCATATTAGGTATATAATCTGGGAAAAATTAACTTTCTAAAACTGAATGAGATCATGTGTTTTCAAAACCGAAGACCCAAAACTGCTCTCTCTCTAACAGGCCAAACGTACCAATTGTAAACACGGAGAAACTCTCAGAAATGTAGGTACAAGAAGTGTCAGGTTAAAAGAAAGTCACAGAACATGACCTGATGCCAAAACTTTGGGGAAAGTTCAGTGGTATTGCATCATCACGTGCTATTTTGAGAGGTTTGAGGTTGGACATGACTGATAGAATTAGAAGGTAAGCCTATCTAATTGCAACTACCAACCTATGTGAAAATCTTTACAGCAAAATAACATAAAGGAAACAGATTTTCAGTTAATGCAGATTCTAAAATCCTTGATCCTGATAGATGTGAAAAATAGGAAATCTCATCCTACAGTCACTTCAGTCTGGGGCAATTGAATACTGAGATTTAAATGTGACAGAAAAATATAGCAATTCTCTCTATCGTATGCTCAAGGCTGAATTTTTTATCTCAGTAGGGTGTCAGTGGTTCCTGGCACATATCCTTTACAAAGTGTTCAGCTAAAGAAATAGCCACTTTATCTTCTGGCTTAAGAATGGCATAGCCAGTAAATCATGATAGCTTAATGCTACTATGCCTCTCAGCTGTGTCCAGACTTTTATATACATATATTTTACAAGCCGAAGAGAGCCATGGCATTTATTTTTAGATGGAGAGAAAGATAGTAAGTGTGACTTCACATGCTTGTTATCTCGACTCTTCAGATGTTGATCAACAGGTGTGAAAAGCTCTCCTCAGCTATGCTACTGCTGCATAAACAGCATGTTATATGAAACTGTTACTCTCCAAACAAGTAAGACAAGAATTGCATCTGAAAATACACAGATTAATTTATTTTAATTATTATACCAAGACAAATGCTTTGGGTCTTTCCAGTAGCACTGAATTGTTGCCAACAATTTGAAACTTCAAAAGTTCTCTAAAGTAGTTAAAAGAAACTATGCTGTTTCAAACAACTCAATAGTTTCTTAGAGGTTTTCAACGTCTTAAAAAAATCAGACTAATGCTTTTGTTTAGATCAGAAGCATGCTATGGAAAGCAAACCTTCCATCACTCCCACTTCCTGAATTTTGGTTCATGTCACACAATGGCTTCAGAGTGCACAACGTGGTTTCTTTTACGACAAAATTCAACTAGATGATGATCTCTGGGAGCACTGCTAATGCACACGGACCACTAATGGGAATTCAGTTCACAGAATCAAACTAGAGCTAAATAGCGCCTCCCTGAAACACCTATTGGGCAGATGCCAGGTCCTCAATAGCAACTGATCTGCTTCTACTGTGTCACGCTGCCTGCTAACACAGACATAGCTTGAAGAAAAGCATTTCTTGCAACTTGCATAGGGAAAAAGCTTTTTAATAGAAATTAAATTACTGACTGTTTAAAACTAGAGATATATCCAGTCTCAGAATTTGGACCCAGCTTCACATCTTCCAAAGCTCGGAGGAGTTTGATCAAGAATTTTGGTTCAAATTTCTATAAACCATATAAAAAGGAGCAACTGTGCAGTTGGGTATAGATCTGACTTGCATGTAAAACACAGGCACTTGATTTAAACTCTATTTCAGGAGGGTTTTTTCACAAGGACAATATTATTATTCACCTAGTGGGCTCATACATTTATAAATAAAATGGTGGGAAACAAAACATGTTTGTTGCTATATATCCAGCAAATTTTATGTCTAAAGGCAACCATACTCTGCAGGTTTGCCCTTTTGTGTTTCTTTTTTTTTCTGCTCTCATCCAAGCAAGTCATCCAGATAGATTCTTTCAAAATTGTTAACAAGAAACTTCCACAAGATTATTCCTTTTTTCTTAATACATCAAGTTTAAAAATAAAATGCATACAAGTTCTGCAGCATATGCTCAGTACCACCAACTAAAACCTTTGTCTCCACAGCATATGCTTGATAGGTAATATTATCTACACTACGTTCAAGTTCACAAAGGATTTTGTTTCTATATATGGTAAAGCACACGTTTGTTTTAGCATACTGAGTGATTGTTTTTAGTTACGCTCAGTTTACCTAATCCTCCCTATTCCCACATCAGGGCATGATCCAAAGACCAGTAAAGCTTTTAGGAGAGTCCAGAAAGATTGTATATTATATTACTGCAAAAAAACTTCTCTCTTTGGCATGAGCTAGCAGAGTTGTGCAAAACAAAATTTTAAAGAAGCACTGCTTCATACAGTTCATGTGCTGAGAAAATTACAGCTGTGTTTGAGTAACAAATTCAGCAATACAGAAATTGTAGAGTAGTTAAAGGTTATGATTTATTACTCAGAAAAGAAAATATTCAGCAAATATCAAGAGGATTCTGAGCAAGAGGAAAAAATCTCTTGCAAGTTTTTCACAATCTTTCTTTTCCAGACACTGCTCAAAACCAGATTTTTATAGATGCCTCATTCTCTGTATAATGATTTTTTAAATAATCTTTTTAGTATATTCTTCATTTAAGAGGTTTTTAATTATCCTGCTAAACCAGCAGCCTATAAAATGATAAATAATAATTAGATAAAAAGATAAGACTGAAACAATATTTTCAATGGCAAACACAAAAGTAAAAAGAAAAAAAGGTAATACATGCAGCCAAATTGTCTCAGCACATTCAGGCCAAAACCAAGTTTCCATATTACAACAAACAACAATGTTGATTATGATTTTATGCAAAATCTATAGGGTGACAGTAGCAAAACCCTGCACTCCTGCCACAAGGCACAGAAGTATTTGGTCCACTTGCATACAGAAAGGAATCTAAGCTTCCCAGCCGCAGCTTTGCAGCCAGTGTAATTATAAGGTGCTTGCAGGTTGTGCAGAGACACAAAGCACAGGCATAGGTCGTTTTCTTTGAGCAAGAGTAAATAAACCCCAAAGAGAATCTACGATTGCACATATTACAATCAGTCTTTCGGTCTACTTAGACGTAAAATATCCTTTTCACATACTGACTACTCAGTTTGTGTATAGAACTCATTCAACTTATTAATTGTAAATGAATGCTATCCATTTAGTAATCATATTTCTGATTGAAATTTTGCTAATTGGCAGTGTAACAAATAATTCTCACCACTGCTATACTTTGCAGAGGTTGGACTTCTAACATTTTTACTTCTACAGCTTGCACATATAAGAAAGTTGTGAGTGGGTTAAAACTGTCAAAGAGGAAACACTTAACTAAGGCACTTTTATTTTGGTTTAATAATATTTTCCAATAATTGTGTCCCTTTCTGCTATTGTACTCTTGTAAATCCCCTCAATTTAAGTTTACTTTCACTGCAAGAATACTCCTTCCTTCCAAACCACAGTCACTTTTACAGAGAGCTCCTGTTCACTGCTCTAGATGTCTTTGAGCAAGCCAATTCAAAACTATAAGCAAGTAGGTTATATGAGGTGAAAAGGGTAATTGTTTCAAAGTGGCATTCTTTCACTGCCTATCTCATTTTATTATTTATACTAAAGCATGTGTTACAAGAATACTCGGAAGCAGAGATGCCCCGACTGTTATCAGCCACTACATAGAGAGTAAGAAATAATTGGAAACTGACAGTTTAAAATTCAGACTAAGCAGAAAAGGCACTATGGAAGGGAAAAGACACAATATGAAGGATTATGGCATGACAATTTATAAACATTATGTGAAAAAAAGCAAAAGAACAAAAGATTGGTGGACTGAGGTTGAAATAAAGAAGCTGTAAGAGTTACCAAGTGAGAAAAAAAGGCACAAATAACTATTCAGCACAAAGAAAGAACATACAGAGTAAAATGTGTAAAAACTAGTCATACACCAAGACACCAGAAAGATATTTTATCAGCTGATCCAGTTGCTGGCTGGCTCATACACACTGCAGTGTTGCACTGGATCTCACTGCTGTTTGCCAAAAGGCTTTTCGTGGCAATTAAATTTCCCATCCTCCTGAATGCTGAAAGGACTCAAACTCCTGTTTTCGCTATTACACAAAAGATAATTTAGTAATATGAAAGTAGGACAATCTCTTTTTTTCCCCAAATTCCAAGGTCAGACAAAAATGTTAAGTGTCTAACTTGTATCTTAGGTACCAATAACCAAGGATACTAGATACATCATAAAAATGAATTAGTAGAGTAGAACAATGTAATAGTTACACTCATACAGATTCCTACACATAAAAGCGGGCAAGTTTGCCACAGTGGTGATGAAACCTCTTTTGAATTTATATCTGCCCTGGTTTGGGCCGGGACAGAACCAGTTTTATTTTAGTAACTTTGCTTTTTAGTTAAGTCTCTTCTGAGAAGCTGCACTCTCTGGAATTAACTGCATGTTTTTCCAGGCAGTAGCTGCTTCTAGCAGTGATAAGGCTCGGTGTTTATAGTTAGTGCTGGAACATCAGAAGCAATGGTATGCAGAAAGGCTCTTGCTTATAGTTATCCCTATGGAGACCAAGGTCGATGCTTGCTTCTGCTAACTTCCTTATGCAGCGGAACTGAAAGAGCAGAGAAGGGGTCACACCTGCAACCCTGAGGTGGGGAGAAGTGGGTCGGACAGGTGACCCAAAACTGACCAAAGGGAGTACTCCATCCCATATGCATCATACTCGGTATAAAGCTGAGGGATCACAAGGGTCTCCTTCTTCTTCTTCTACGGCCGGCATCCAAGGAGGACTCTGTCTGATTCTTCTGCCTTCGATCCCAATCTGTGCATTCCTGAATCCAGTTCCTGCCTGCTGCTGAGTACATTCCGGGAGTTTCTCGGGGCATGCCCCACAGTGTCCGGGTGACGTATTCATCATCGGGGAGGGGGAAGCTCAATATCGGGTTTGTATATAACTGTATATATTTTCATTGTTATTCTTCCTATTATTATTATACATTATTATTGTAGTTAGATTAAAGCTGGTTTAACTTTTCCAACCTGTAAGTTTCTTTCCCTTTCTCTTTCCCCCCACTTTGGGGAGGGAGGGGGTTAACAAAGAGCATCTGTCTTCCGTTTAATAGCCAACCCAGCTTTAAACCGTGACAATATCTTCGATTACAGCACCCTTGATACTTCAGACTTCCCTGAAAGATGTATATTTACAGAACCTGACAGTAGCTCTGACTTATAAATTGCCTCTCAAGTTAGAGAATCAAACTGACATCTCCAAAAATTTAGCGTATGCTATCTCTATGCTCACCTTGTCAGATCCCAATGCCTCACATACTTGTATACTTACTGCTATCATGTTCTAATAAACCTTTCAAGGTTACACCTGTTCAAAGGTTCATGGAACATGTCCAGTCACCATCTCACAATAATCAAGAGGTGACAGCTGTCCCTGTAGCTGATTCTAACGTTTCTATCATACTTAGCTGTTCATATTTCTCCCACATTTCCCTAAGAAAATTCACGAGGCTATAAAGACCTGCGCCATGCAGTCTCGAGGCAGGTTGGCATCTGATACTGCAAGTTATGAGAACAACAGACGGTTTTCAGATAGGTGTCTCTGCTTTTTTAAAAAAAAAAATAAATAAAACAGTTAGCAAACACTGTTGTTGACTCCTTTTTGAAAGCTTTCTTTAAGGAAGAGAGAATCAATGTCAAACACCAGTTAAGGAAAATACTAATAATGCTTGGCATTTCTTGCGCCCTCAAATTAAAACAGTAATGTCTGCCATATTTCTAAAGTTTTGCATCAGATGATGTTGAACTGATTAGTAAAATAAATCAGTATTTTGCAGTCTTTTTAAAGATGGAGAATGTATTCAGCATCGGGTTTTAAAAAGACACTAGTTCTGATTTTATTAAAATTATTAGCCTCTTACCATACCTGCTTCTTGGAATCATCAAGAAAAAACCACCTGAAAAGCACAATTCTCTTCAGATCTTCAAGAAGAAACAATTTATCTTCATCTTCAGAGACTGTCTCTTCCATGATAAAATGAATACCTGTAAGAGGTAAGAGAAAGACTTATATCATAAACTGAAATCCTGCTTCACATCACCAGCTATTAGTAACCTCTTCCAAAGGTTTCTTTTTCCTGCTTAGCTCGGCAACCCAAGACCAGGGCCGACCAAGAGCACTCATAACGCATTCTCTCGTCCTTACTCAGGTAAGTGCATGCTGCTAAACAACTCCCGTGTCTCGGAATCCTGGCTACCCCTTTCCTTATTTTACTTGTCAGCGCTTCCTGAATTTCGCCCACTCATTGCTATGTTTCTGGCTATTTTCAGAAGCACTGAATTTTTAGCTGCTGCTCTGTTTTAGCTGCTTCTGTCCTTGGTTTCCAGATTCTTTTCCCTCCACATACGTTGTGAAGATTTTTGGGTGGCTTTTCATAAGAAGCCTGTTGCGTTGGAGCTGCAATTTAGATGATCTTCACCTTAACAATCGCCAGGTAACATATTATGGAAAAGAGCTCATGGGAGAAGGAAGGACAGCTACATGAATCTCCGCTGACTGCTAACACAGAACTAGCTCAAAACGACTAAACCAATTCTTCATTTGCAGCCAGTTACCTAATGGCCTGCTGTTGTTTTCTGTGATTTTATGTAGTGCGGAACTTCCTGGCACTTCTTTCTGCACTGGAAAATTTTCCTGTACATTGCATAAGGAACCCAAAAAGAATGTTCTCTTATTAGTCACTGGTTTTCTTGATGCAGACATACAGAGGCCCCCTCATGGGTCAATTTCCAGACCTGTGCTTATACAAAATGAAGCCACAATACAGTCTATTTCTAAACAAAACAAGGTTTCTGATCTTGTTTCAGATAAACACGTACATCAGAATTTTACAACAATCACATTGTTGTCAGGCCAAGGCTTCCATACCCATTCTCCCTTTGTCTCCAATTAGGGACTAGATGCCTCTCTCTGTTTAGGAAGCTGTTGTATTTTCAGTTTTCAAATAGCTGATCTTATTTGTCTAACTGCAAACAGGAGCTGACAACTCCAGGCAGCTTTTGTTGTCCTGACTGTTCTTACTGGCTGTTCAAGAATCCAGCAAGATCACAATGCACATATACGAAGAACAGCCTCTGTAGCACACAACCCCCTCTGACGACGCTAACAGGCAGCAGACTACAGTGAAGAAACTTCGAAGTAAATGTTCTTTTTCCTACACATAGCAGTGGCAGAACTCACTGGTCTTTAGGGGTCTATCTCCACTGGCAAAGAAGATGCGACACTCTGAGAACTTCCACAACGTGGATGGCTTATACCAGAATCATGAAGGAGCTGAGCCTGAAAATTATTTTTACATTTATTCAAACGGCAAATTCCTCTTGCATCACTAGTTCATTCTTCCTCCTCTTGCACTGCTTCGCAGCAAAGCCTTCTGCTGTCTTCCAGACCTTCCACGGTACAACACGGTCTTTTACAATTTACAAACATTATATAATTATCTTTGACAACACAGCCCAAACTAAAAAAAAATCATAATTGGCTTGCTAGCATAGCTTAAAGACACGCTGAAATGCCTGATCTAAAAATCAAAGACGTTAACAGTTAAAAAGCCATTCTCGAAACTTGAAGGGCAAACTTCTCCATCAGTGATGCCCAGCAAAAGGTTCTGATTCTAGTTCACCGAAGAGAGCTGAAGAAACACCTCTGGAGACTACTTCTCACTAATGTTCAGATAGGATCCAAAAAAACTTCAAACGCTGTAAGCTTGAATTCACATTGTAACCTTGAATACTACAGCTATGCCATTCTTAAAGACTGGGAGTCATGATCCCAACTTAAGTCATTTATCTCCATCATTGCAAACTGTCCTTCCAAAATGATGTCCCAATGTGCCATTATCAATGTCTTTGATAGTCTGTGGAACTATAATCTTCCGATGCTGTAAGCACATGTGTAAATGTCTAGCATAAGCACTGAATGACAAGTCTCATGCCTGAATATTTAAAAATTCAAATTTCTTCAACATCTCCCACCACAGAACTAGTTAATCAATTATATTACTGATTTAATCCACTTTCTCCCTTCCCAGTAAAAAACCCAAAAAGTTAATAGAAATAACTACACGCAATTTGAAGGTGGACTAAAAAGGTTGAGGTTGAATTTGTTCTTTCATCAACAAATCCCACCAGATCTTTAGCTTTCATGCAGGTTGGGGTTTAAGAAAATACGTAACTTCCACCAATTAACTGCTTTACAAGCTTTCACTCAAAAGCCTGACTCAGATCAAAATTACAATAAAATTTTAAAGAAACACTTTACCTTCGGTAGGTAGTACTGCTTTCCACAATAACGTCCATGATGTTACGTGAGCAGAGGCTTTTGCAACCAAAGGTTTCCCATGTGCATCAGCCTCACAGAAAGCCAAGTGCTTTACAAGAAGCAACCAGGCTTCACAGCCTGTGTCTGACACGACAGGCTTCGTTCACCCGAGCCCCCTCGCCACCCGAGTCTTTCAGTGAGTCTACTCACGCAAACACAAGTTATTCACAGTGAACGTTCGCTTTCGTACTTCAAGCACTGAAAACACTAACAATGAATATTGTTTCTGTATGGTTCAGGAGCTCCAACTATTTTGGTAGGTAAACTGGCCTCAGCGCTGCCCGGGCGGGCTCTGAGCCGGGGCACCAAAGCTTCCCGCGGGCACTCGCTCCCCGCCCTTGCTCCGCCTTCCTCTGCGGGCCCTGCGGGCTCTCCCCGCCCACGAGGGGAGCTCACGGCCCGCTCCAAGCGAAGCCGCGGCCCGGGATGCCGCCGGGGAGAGCGGTGTCGGGCAGCGTCAACGCGCGGGGGCGGCCGGACTCGAGCCCGTCGAGGGGCGAGGCGGCGCTCGCGCGGGCGCTCTCGGCGCGGGCGGCGCCAGGGGCACCGCGCATTCTGACGTCACTGCCACAGAACGGGGTGGAACGCCCGGCTGCGCGAGCGCGGTGGGGGGACGGAGGCCGCGGCTGGGGTGGCCGAAGCAGCCTCCTGCGCACGGACCGGCATCGGTGGGAGGAGGAACGCTGGAGAGGGGAGCCACTGCTGCAATGGCGGGCCCTGCTACCTTCGCTGGGGGCCAGGCCCCGTGCCTGGCCGGCGTGGCGCCGACGGCAGTCCCTCGAGGTACGTGTTTTGCCGCGGTTGCTTCACCTCTTTCAAAGAGCTACTCGCGGTTGCCTGGAGCCTGGGCTGCTTCCTCAGAGACCTGCCAGGCACTAATTCTCCTTCTGGTGATCCCATCCGCTGCCGGGATCTGCAGCAGGGCTTGGGCAATCCGGAGCGGGAGAAATAAGTCAGTGTGGCCTTAACTCGGGCTGAACAGCGAGGCTGAAGTATCTGAGTTTTCCATTGTTAGATCTGAAGTCGATCTTCCTGTGAACTTCAAGCTCTGCTAATTGTAGAAGTGTCATTTTTATTTGCAGATCATCCCGCAGAAGGACCAGAAGACCCATCTGACCCGCAGTCAGCATTGAAAGTAAGGCCATTTGATTCTGGCTGCAGGTGGGAGCAGGCTGACCGTGCGCAAAGAGTCTGAGCTAGCAGAATTTCCATGGGGTGTATTTATTTAAGTTTATACATGTGCCCAGAGCCAAAACACCGCCGACCAGCTGGCCAGCACCACACTTCACCAGAGCAGCAAGAGCAGCTCGGGCTAGCTGCTGATTACAGGTGCCTTGTTTCAGGAGCTGCTCGCGTGAAGCATTAATTCGCGGTATTCACAGACTGCTCTAATTTAAAGCAGGTCTCTTTTACACTGCTCAACAAATCTCAAGTGGCTAATAGGAATATAAACACAGTGACTGATTCTTTCGGTATACTTCTTACTGTACGCAGGGCTAGGACCCCACAATAGCAGCTGTCACTCTTTACTCACACTTTTCAGTAAGAAACCAGACCTGCTCAAGTATTCTGAAATTGGCAGCATTATTTGCAAACCACAGTTTCCACTTGAATAATGGCTAGCACAGTATGTTTGCGTTTTGGGTTTCCAATCAGTATAGTTGCATAACTCAGGTATGTGACGTACAGTACTTTTCTGCCCGCCTCTTTTCTTCCTCTTTTGTGTTTTGGGCGATTTTCTTCCAAAGCAGAACACATGGAAAACTAGGCAAATTTTGCACTATGCACATGCTCATTCCTTTAGCTGAGGTTTTCACTGAGCTTCTGAATTCCTGTGGCCAAAGAATGGTTCGTTCAGAGAAAAATCCTTTGGTCTACGTGAAAAATTTGCACTATTTATTTTAAAGCACTTCTATGTCATTATATTACTTAGCCTGTATTATTACTGCTGTTGATGCAGAACACTAGGGTTTCCCATCAGTAATCCGAGAGGCAGTCCAACTGTCTTACGTTGTCCAACCAGTACACCACAGTCTAAACCAGAAAGATGATTTGGGGAACCGCAGTATCAATTCCAACAGAAGCATATTTGGTCTGGCTGCAGAGGCTAAGATCTGAAGTACTGCAGGACGTGACAGTGCTTCCTGTAACGTGAGCAACTGTCTGTGAAACCATGCTGAAATCTTTCCAGTGCTACAAATAAGTTTGTGAATGGCTACTGAATGGTGAAAGGAGCATTTGATGAACTCCCATTGACTCAAGGTGGGTGAAAACAATCTTGGGACTGGAAAAGAGACAAGATTTTGAACGAGAAAATATCCTAACTCATCTCAATATTTAAAACTAAAAACAACCACAAAAAAACCCCTACCTACCCAAGTTCTGATACCTATTTTATACATTTCAGATTCTTCAGCGACGGCTGGAATCATTTCAGACATTTCGGCAACAGACTCTGGAGAATATTGACACGGTAAAAGTAAAACACAAATGCCCTTAAAATACAAAAGCCTCTTTGTGCGTTTTTAGATACTGCCGTAGGTGTGCTACGTAAGATCTCTTCTTAGACTACTGTGTGCATTAAGTATACAGTTAATCATCTGTCAATTCTAAAATAGCTGGTAAGATCATCTCACTTCTAAGTTCTTGTTCTTTCACAATATTATTTGGGGGCTTACACAAAGTATTTTAAAAATTTAGGAAAACAGGACAAACATAACTGGGGGGGGCGGAAATAAAGGGAATGACCAGATCCTTCTCTCTCCTGTGTATCACTGTAAACTCAAGGAAGCTCTGTTGTTTCCAAAGAAGTTAATTCCACATCATGTCACTGGCAGCAGAACCTGCTCTATTGTTGCAAACCGCCGTGTTTCACAAAATGCTAAGCCACCTTTTCAGGAGCGCTCTTTTGCCATCGTTTTTTCTGATTCTTTACTTAAAAGCTAATTACCTGATGCTGGAAGGACATTTAGCTTTACACTCTGTTGGTTATAAACAGTTCCACATTCCTACATGCCACTTCCGTTTGGTCTGTCCTAACAGAGGTCTTCCCAAGTAATGGGATATTTTTGGAAAATAAATATTTCTACATTTACGTTTTCTGTAAACAATCTCAATCTTTCCCAGGTGCGGACTAAAATCCATGAGATCCTAACTGAAAATGTCTTTGAAAGGAAAACTCCACTACGTAGTTCAGACGAGATTCTGATGACTTGCACGCCAAGTGATGCATCTCTGGTATGTTTAACAGTTTTTACCCGCAAACAAGTTACTCTTTAGCTAGACCTTGGGTTTTGTGAGGGACATGCGTTTTTTGGAAAATAACTCAAGGGCTAGTCTGCATTTTAAAAAAAATAACGGTATCTTCTCCCTGAGGTTTTTTTGGGTAGCAGAGCTTTAGCTATAATTACAGACACTCTTCCCTCCCACCCATTATGATTAAAACTCCGTTTCTCTTCTGACCAGTTAAAAGTGTAACCTGATCTTCCCCAAATTAATTTGGACTCTCTTCAGTGGCCATGGAATGCAACGCAAAGCATATAGGGAGACAGGGCAGAGAGTCAAGGACAGAAGAGAGAGAAATGAGGACAGGGAATACATTTTTTCCCTCTCCTATGAAATGCTGCATAAACCCTACTTTTTCTGCCTATATTTAGGTTTAGTAGTGCCCATTTGCCCTTACTATATATACAGAAATGAAAGTCATCACTGAACTCAGAAATGCTAAAGCAGATACTGATCTTTTAAAGGCTCAATTGTCCAGTGCAAATGGAGAATGCAAGAGGTTATCAACAGCAGTAACAAACGCCATGGAGGAAAATCAGTCACTGAAGAAAGAACTGCAGGAATACAGACGAGACGCTTCCAAATATGATAGTGACATTAGAAAACTGAACGAAGAACGCTTACAGTTAGAAAAGCTCTTGTGGACCACTGCAAATGAGAGAGATGTATTACAACTTAAATTCTGCAATTTGCGTAACGATTACATTTCTCTCTTAAGCAAAACTACAGATTCAGTAAGGAGACCTGGTCACAGTCCTGTTGTGGCGCCATGCAATAGACGCGTTGCTCTGAACTCTTGCATTTCTACAAAAACTTCTCTTCTACGTACAAAGATGACACAATTCACAAGTTATGAGATTTATACTGCAGTATCTTATTAGCTGATTTTCTTTCCCAGGCAATTCCTGATCATCTACAACAGTCTGTTTTTTCAAATAAATTGTAAATAAACTGTTTTCTTTTGTCAAAGATGTACTATTGTGACGTCCAGTCATTTCCACGTTGTTGGTAAGTTCTAAAAAGAACTGCCTGGTTTTTTGATACTGGGCTGAATTTCACAAATTCAGAAAAGCAGATCCTTACACAACGTAGGGTAGTATCAAGAAATTTGATGAAACCGTGACAGTTTACAGGAGGGAGAATTCTGTCCCTAGGATTTCTGAGACAGAAGGGAATCTTAACGAGGTTTCAGCTGCATAGCTTAGTACATGCCACAAAATTTCACTGGTTATTTCTGCAAGAAGTCCTACATTAAGTTTAATCTATGTTTGCGTACGTACGTACATACATCTGATTCTGGTTTACAGTTGATCAACACAAGGTACCCTTTATCTCTTTACAGTAGATACTGACCTAGAAAGCTGTTAGTTAAAACATGACTTTTAACACTTCCAGTGTAAACATACTGAGAGAACACGGTCCTAGCTACAAAAGGCACAAAAATTATCCTCTTGGATATAATATAATTGCTGCACAAATACTCCAGTTTTCTCAGCCGAGGGACCACGGGGAGGAAGAATTTCTAAAAAATACTGCGCAGAATGTTCTGTGAAGTTGAAGCCACCTGTATGCAGTGTCTCCACAACAGTATTCGGGCTGTTTTTTCAGGAACTTCTATTTTCACATACTTCTTAAGAAATAAATCCATGCAAGTAAAACCATGCAATTAGTTATTGGTGTTTCCAGAACAGACTTAGAGGTAATTATTTATCTTTACTTTCCTGTTGGTACAACATGAGGCATACAAGCTCCTGGCCAGTAAGGGCACAATCTCTTCAGAGACGTGAAAGTCATCAGTTTCTTCCTATTTCTCCAATAACTCATAAAGACTGGTTGCAGCAAATTAACTTATTTATCTGGTTTATGATTCAAGACTGTAAATGTCATAGAGCATGACTGATACATATAGTAGAATGGCTGCAAACTACATTGAAGATCCAAGTCTAGTTCTTAATGCTTTCTCCTATAAAAAAATCTTTAAAAGATACAAAAGGGTTTGTTGCAGTTTTTTACTGGAGACAGGCAAAAGTATTATGCCGCAGTTCTGCATTGCACACCCAAAGTCAGTAAGGACTTGGAAATGATAAATACATTCACTCAAAACTTATCGCTCGCCCTTCCCCCAAAGAAGAATGTTTTAATCCAGTACAGATACACATTTTTATAAATATCAAAGAGGTTTAGATGTTCACAGCTAAATAATTACAGCTGCAAGAGGCAAGAAGTCCGTATGTAAACGATGCTTACTTTCTGCTCCTTTGAGATGAGACCTAAAGACTTCTCCCACTCCTGCTCCTGTCACGGGGGAGAGTAGTTAAGCTTTAGCAGTCGCTTAAAGAATAAGTCAAAGTCACCGTCAAAGATAAGAGGGAAAGGTGATTTTTAATATGAGTTTGTAAAAAGCATGGCTTTACAGAATTCGATGGCAAGATTCACTCTATTACTTACTATGTGAAGGGATTGTGAAAGGGAGTTGGGTCAGACTGGTGCTTAGGTGCAACTGTCACAGTGAATGGCAGGAGGGTGCAGAGAGAAGTGATTATACAGGGGTCAGATAGGGAAACAGAGTCAGGCTCGGGTTGGAGTGATGTACGTAGGGTTTAGGGAAAAGGGTATAAGGAATGCCTCCCATTGAGTCACGAGGTTCAGAAAGGACGCCCTTGCTTTCTAAACTCCTTCTCGGAGGAGTCTAGGTGGGGCTGGATCCAGTCTTAGTCCCAGACTTGGTCAACGGTTTTTGTCTAATAAAGGGGTAAGGGAAGCCTCCTGTTGAGTCATGAGGAACTTCTTTTTTCACATACTTCTTAAGAAATAAATCTATGAAAGTAAAACCATATAATTAGTTATTGATGTTTCCAGAACAGACTTAGAGGCAATTATTTATCTTATCCTGGGACCACACATTTTCTGGAGGGAACTTAGCAGGAGAAGTTGACTCCCACGAAGAACACACGAGGCTAGTCCACATACACTAACGTCTTCTCAAACAAGCTGGACTGATTTTTTTTTTTAAATTAAACTCCATACATTTTAATCAGCTTTCAGTATTTCCATCTTGTTAGTGAATGAAAAGATTATTGAAATACAGAGTAAAATAGAAGAGGAAAAATTGCAAAAAGAGAAGAGATGGAAGGACACAAAAAATTCAGAGCAGTCTTCATCAGCTGTACTACATCAAAACACCAGCTAGGAGGAAGTACAGTACTGTTCAATCTACCTAGGATCGCTGTGTCTGCAGACTTCAGAAGTGAACAATGTGTTAAGGTACCTAAGGTCAGCACCAGTACCATTACCTAATACAAGCTAATAACAAGAAGAATTCTGTTATAGGTCTTTGGATAGATAAAACATCACAATTCTTGTATAAATAAGTATTTTAAAGTATTGTTGGGTCCTATTAATCTCAAGGTAAGGGTTTTTATGCTTCAACACATGCTGGAAAACTTGACCAACAATTCTTGCGTTTATTTTTCTTTTCACTGATGCCAGCAAACGTGAGATCCAGTCTGGAATTTCTTTAAAAAACTATTATCCTGTCAAGAGCGGTAAGGATACCATTTCATGAATATCCTACAGTGGTATGGTAAATCTTTAATAAAAATGAATAAAGAAATTTTGTCCTCCTGCAATAATTTGGATAAATAAATGCTGAGTATTTTTTTTATTTATATAATAAATTAGCTTTGATTTACATGAACACATTTCTTGGACCACATATAAAAACTTGACAAAAATTATCAAGATGGAGGTAAGGTGTACATTTAGGATCAGTTCCATCTGAGAAGAAGCTAGTTTGAAAGATGTATCAGATTTGTTAGGAACCCTCCATGTATGCAAAGTGAAATTAAGCTGCTCTTAGAGAATATAGTGGCACTTACGGTTGTCAGGAAATTGAGGAAGAGCAGTAAATAGATGCTGGTAAACAGAATCGTAGAAGGGTTTGGGTTAGAAGCGACCTTAAGGATCATCTAGTTCCAACCCCACCGCCATGGGCAGGGACACCTTCCACTAGACCAGGCTGCTCTAAGACCCATCCAACCTGGCCTTGAACACTTCCAGGTAGGGGGCATCAACAACTTCTCTGGGCAACCAGTTCCACCATCTCACCATCCTGATCATGAAGGATTTCTTCCTAATATCTAATCTAAATCTACCCTCTCAGTTTAAAACCATTACTCCTCGTCCTATCACTACTACGTGCCCTAGTAAAAAGCCCCTCTCCAGATCTCTTGTAGGCCCCCTTCAGGCACTATAAGGCTGCTGTAAGGTCTCCCCAGAGCCTTCTCCTCCTTCTCTCTTAGCCTGTCTTCATAGGGGAGATGTTCCAGCCCTCTGATGATCTTCATGGCCCTCCTCTGAGCTCACTCCAATAGGTCCCTGTCCTTCTAATGTTGGGGCCCCTAGAGCTGAATGCAGTACTGAGGTGGGGTCTCAAGAGCACAGCAGAGGGGCAGAATCACCTCCCTCGACCTGCCGGCCACACTTCTTTTGATGCAACCCAGGATATGGCTTCTGGGCGGTGAGCATGCATTGCCCGCTCATATTGAGCTTCTCATCAACCAAAACCCCCAAGGCCTTCTCCTCAGAGCTGTTCTCAATCTGTTTCCTCTGCCCAGCCTGTATCTGTGCTTGGGATTGCCCCAACCCATGTGCAGGACCTTGCACTTGGCCTTGAATTTCATGCAGTTTGCACTGGCCCAGCTCTCAAGCCTGTCAAGGTTCCTCTGGATGGCATCCCTTCCCTCCAGCATGTCAACCACACCACACAGCTTGGTGTCGTTGGCAAACCTGCTCAGGGCACACTCAATCCCACTGTCCATGTCACCGACAAAGATGTTAAACAGCACCAGACCCAATACTGACCCCTGAGGAATGCTGTTCTTCACTAGTCTCCACTTGGACATCAAGCTGTTGACCACAACTCTTAGAGTGTGACCATCCAGACAATTCCTTATCCAGCGAGTGGTCCATCTGTCAAGTCCATGTCTCTACAATTTAGAGACAAGGATGTCATGCGGGACAGTGTCACATGCTTTGCACAAGTCCAGGTCGATCATGTCAGTTGCTCTTCCATTCTCCACCATCACTGTAACCTTGTCGTAGAAGGCCACCAAATTTGTCAGGCACGATTTGTCCTTAGTGAAGTCATGTTGACTGTCACCAATCACCTCCTTATTTTCCATGAGCCTTAGCATAGTTTTTCCAGGAGGATCTGCTCCATGACCTTGCTGGGCACAGAGGTGAGGCTGACTGGCCCGTAGCTCCCTGGGTCTTCCTTTCTACCCCTTTTAAAAATGAAGGTTATGTTTCACTTTTTCCAGTCACTGGGAACTTCATCTGACTGCCATGACCTCTCAATAGAGATGACTCCCTTCATAACAGCCTGCTTGCGGTCTGGTTTTGAACAATGCTTGATACTGGTCATTTTCAGAAGGTCATCAAAACTAAAAATTACGTATTTTTAAGACAGTTCTGACACAAAATTATAGTCAAAATAATGTACAAGTTATAATTCTACAAAAGGGAAACAATGACCTTAGTTTCACTGTGAGCCCCACATGACTAACTTGGTTAATACACACATTGATATTCACTTTAAAATACATGCACTTCCTTCCACTGCAATATGTATTCAATCTGCAACCCAAATTACTCATTATCAAGTATGTTTTCTAAAAGTCCATTTCAAAAGTCCAGTTAAGCAATAAGATGAAAATTTGTATCAAAATACAACCTTAGACTTAGTAAATAAATGATCTTAAATTATTTATTATAACTTTATATTTAGAAACAAAAGATTGCATTCTCAATAATTAAAGATTGGATTGCCCTATATACTTAAATTTAACTTTTCACATTTTAATTTGTTTTGTTAACAGCTTACAGAGTCTAAAAAGCGTATCCATCATTTCACCTTTTGTACCTAATGAGATGTCAGCTGTGCAGTCTTGTAGTTCTTTACATTTAATGATCTGAAACGTAAATGAAACTTATTAGATTTTTGTAGAATGTCACTGTAGAAATTACAAGAGTTTTTGTAAAAATGAAAAATTGTGATACACCCAGTCCTGTGATTAGATTTCATGACTTGCATCCTCATGAAGTCAAATTGATTTCAATAGAGCTCTGCGTGAGAGCAAGAATCTACACTAGCAAATACAATTATAGGATTATGGTCCAAATATCAGAAGACAATCTTTCATTGGAAAGTACATAAAGAACTGTAATTCAGCGAGGAAGCAGATTATTTGAAAAATGTCTTCCCACATTTCTTAAAATCTATGAGCGAGGAGCTTCATACTTATAATAAATTCAATTCACAATTCTCATTCTATTAAGCCTAGGAATAATGAACCAAAAATAAACACATTCTTTAAAATTCTTAAGAGGGAAACTGTAACGGAGAGTTTGAAATACTAGTTTTAATTTCTTTCTGTGGAATTTGTGTTGGACAAGTGAAATTTTTCTCTTTACAAATATTTTTAGCGAGTCTATCATAACTGTATCTGTGAGCACACAGTCATACTTCACAACCAGTCTTCCTCTTCCGATTTTGAAACCTACATCACATACAGTTAGGGATTTTTTCCAATAAAAATATTTCATTTGGGAACATGAATTTTTATTCTGTTGATAAAACAATAATACAAACAACTACATGGATAAGAAGGCTACTCAGACCAATATGCCATTCTTTTTCCCCTTACTAGTTTAAAAACACCAGCACATACATGGAAGGTTGTATTTTCTTACATCAATGTTGGTAGTTACCACGCTTTTTGGTGTACCAAAAAGTTACTTTCAATTCTTTATTACTTTCCATTAGTAAAGAAAAGCAATGTGGAATAAGTGATATGTAGCTTCTGGTTCTACCTTGTCAATGTACATAGAAACTTCACCCTGCAACTTAAAAAGGGATTATGCAAATGCCGCTACATGGTGAAATGAAGTAAATAGAACAGCAATGGGTGAATAAGGGAGGTGTATTTCTTAGACTTCACATACGATATGTAAAAAACAAATCACAAATGTGAAGGAGATTCCTCCAAGACAGGTTTTCAAATTTTAGTATTTCTAAAATATTTCATGTTACACATGGAGTATGCAAAATAATATGCTTAACTGTTCTACGTGTAAACTTAGAAGTCTGCATTTTTAAGGGATTTCTCTAAATAACTTCAAAGAACATAATCTTGATTTTCTGCTTGAATTACAACAGAGCCAAACCAAGAAGTTGTTTAAATATAAGGGTTACATCTTAGTAAGACAAAAAAAACTATGTGCTTATCTACCTATATACATACACTGTGTACTAGAATCCTCTTCTGACACTGCACAGTGACACGTTTGTAGTTAGGAATTCGAGTGGTGCCGTTGTTTCAAAAGCTTCACAGGCTTGGATTACCTAATACTGTGTTTGCCAGCAGAGGGAGCCAATTTTAATCCATCAGCATACGGGACAACAAAACCAGATTTTAACGGGAACATTCCTGGTCTTTTTACATTTATCAAGTCAGAAAAGAATTAAAAATAATAATTTTTCAGTGACATCTGTATAGCATGATTTTGAAGTTATCTATAATACTTATAGCCTTATAAAGTAATCTGAATTTACCAAAGAGAGTAGGAATAAATTTTGAAAGCCAAGTTCCTTATACATTTCTTATCCTTTTGTTCCTTGATTTACAAAATTATTTCAGACAGTAATAAGCAGCTGTGCTAATGAGTTTTGGTAGACAGCATACATGAAACATGAACCCAAATTAAAGGACCTTACCTTGTGACATTTAAAGTTATTATGCTCGTAACAGGTCTGCTTTTTGGTCCAGGAGTAGGATGAAAAATCTGTCGTTCTTTATTAGTTGTGACAGCCTTAGATTTTTTAATTATATAAGGGTCATCAGAATGGCTTGGATAAGGATCGAATGTGCCTCCTTTCATGCCCCCTGACTGAAAAAAAAAAAAAACTTTTCAAAGTTCCAATCCACAATATAATTGAGTTAATTAAAATATTTTTCATGCAAAACCAAGTAAGAATACTGAATAGCAGACTGCATCATATTATATAAGAAACAAAACCAAAGTATTCCTTAAATTTGCAATGGAAACTTTAAGGAACATTTTAATCATTACTCTGATGAATTCTTTGTTTTAAATGTTCTTTCCTAAGTCTGGATTTTGAGGAAAGGATCTTAAAAATGTGACAGAAAAAGTAAAAACAACTCACTAAAATTAACTATGTTGTGGCAAAAAAAGGGAATTCCTACATCACTACTAGTTTACTAGTACAGCTCTAGTACACCAGTACTGGTGTAGGGATTGTTATATACAGCAGGGCTTGGACATTATCATCAACATGCTTTCTGACATACAGGATTGAATACAGCATTGGCTTTTCCCAAAACATTATGTCCACTGGTACTAGGAGAGTGGCAAATTTTAGTTAAACATGCAGAGACCTCATCAATTCTTTGCAATCCCCTAAACCCCGCAGTGTGCTGAGGCTTGCTTTCCTGAAAAGTGCAGCAGTAAGCAATTCAATCAACAATAAAGCAATTTTTTCCCATTTTTCTAGCAGCTAACTGTTCTTAACAAATTTCCATTACGGAAGATGTCAGCTGCCTCATCTATGAGGCCAAACACTCAACACAATTATTCATGTGTAAGCATTTTTGCTGTATCATTCTGAATAGTTATATTTTCCTTGCTATCATCATCTTCCTCAGATGAATCAATGTCAGTCAAATGAGTCAAGGGTGAAGGACATAATAATAGCAAAATAGTGGTTAGCAGAGCACAGTATTAAATGACTGACAATGCAACCCCAAAACAAAGAGCTGAAAAGTGACAGATTAAGGGCTGTTACTGTATTAGGTATGTTGGGTCATTTAAGAAAGAGAGATTTATGCATCTTAAACCCATTTCAAAGTGAAATTAAGGTTTAGCCTAAGATGAATGGCATAAATTTCGCATCTCACCTCAAAAAATGTATCAAGATGGAATGCTTATGGAATGGAAAAACATCCATTCAGATTTTCAGAAACAATGACACTAAGCAACTAGAACTAATGAACTGTGTTCCTATATATCCTTCATACTAACTCCAGGCTTTATTTCTTATGCCCTCTAAGCCTTTCCACATATATTTGTTCCTGTCCTTTTCCTCCCTTTGTCCTAACTGCAGAAGAGTTGACAATTTCTAAAGCGGATTTCAAAATTGTGTCTGCTGATGGACAAGCAATAGGTAACTCCTGAGTTTATTCTGCAGCCTGTCCCTGAGCAGAGGGACTAACCTGAGTTTTTCTGCTCCTTCCAGCTATCCATTCCCATGACACTTCTACAGATTATCTTTTAGATGTTTGTATAGGCTGAGAGTTATTAGCGGGTTCAAAAACAATGAGTGACTGACAGAGTCCAAAACAGGAGAGCATTTCATTTTCCTACAGTAATCTTACTGTCATTTACTGCATAACCTTCTGCTTTCTATCTTTTTGTGGTGTATGTAGGCAATTAACTGTACATTAACAGCACTATGCAGATTTTAGAGGAACGCTTTTTAGGTTACTTGAAACTGGTTAGCAGTTGTTGTTGGGTCAAACAAGATTTCATTGCTTTGTAAACTGAAAACAAAGTAAATGGAATAATATCTTTTGTAAAAAAAATAAGAAATTAATACCAAACCCAAACATTTATTTCTATCTTAATACTGTAATACCTAATACTGCCAGCAAACCCTTTGACAGGAAATATCTGAATATTTTTCTTTCATCTCCAGTAGCTATAAGACAAACTAACCTTTTTAGCAGGAGAACTTGGTTTGAAAGGTGGTGCAATTGACTTCTCTGGAGGTGGTTTCTTCACAGGTGGCAAAGGTTTGTCATTAAAATAGGGATTCATGTCAAAATACTCCTGGGGATATAGATTTAACTTGAAAGGCCCTCCTTTAACCAACCGTTTATGTTCCTCTTGCGCTTTCTGTAAAACAAATACTTTGAAAGAAACAATCTTGAGGATTTTTACTGTACATTATTCTAAGAGAAAAATGAAAGCATTTAAATTTAGTGTCGTAAAATGTTCGCTCTAACTTTCTTTGCTCTTGTTTGGTGATCAAGGTATTTTATATACCCACTAAGTATAATGGAACATAGATTCACTGACCAGGAAGCACAACAATCACTCTGAAAGTACAGTAGGAAGATGTCAGGAAAAGCACTGTGCACTTAAGATGCGTCTAACAGTATTCTATACCTGTATCTTGGGCATATGTGCATACATACATGCCTGAAAATTCTGCCTGCATGCATCTCAGCTGCTCACACTTGTGAACCTTGGCCACTATGTTTCCCAGATTTTGAGCACCTTACTAAACTGAGCTTCCCTAGGAATCAGTTCTTTGTACCACGGGAGATGCTGACCATTCTTCCCAGATTGAATTTTAAAATAAAATAGGTTAAAACATTACGAACAATTAAAAGACAAGCATAAAATGTACCATTAGTAATACAATATTACCTGGTAATTTATGCTAATGTCTCAGAGCAAATTCCTTTTTTCTACCCAGTGGAAACAATCCCCCCTCCCTCTTTTCTCTGTTCTCATTTTCTGTTCTGGATGCTTAGTTTTCACTCTGAATTTGTCTCAGCTGCAGGTAGCTGAATTGTTTCTTCTAATCTTGTTCCTACACTACATCAGAAAATGTCCTGCTACTGCTATTTTTCACTACATATGATGAAAATACACAGGATAACTAAAATCAGTGCAAGGAAATTGACGAGCTTTCTTAGATGTATGAACTTATATGAAAAAAGGAATAGTTCTTTTTTTATATAGTATCTAGGATAAACATTAGTGATTTCAAGCTAAAGGAAACACCACATGGAACAAAAATTCATGTAAATTGTAATAAATAATCATAACACTAATACATAATAAATACAAATATTTGTACCTTTGCATTTATTCTTTCCACTTCATACTCATCAGGTTCATGGGGATATTGTTCACCTATGGTAAGGTTTGCATAACTGTAAAAACAACATTAATTACTTAGGTGTTCAACACCCATGAAACATTTAATAAAATACTCTGCAAGAAACAATATTGTGAAGTTACCCATATCCAGTTCCTTTCTTTCCTGGATTAGTATAAAAATTCTTTCCAGGAGGAATGTATCTTTCTTTGGCTTTCAGTTGTGGACTGAAGTATGCATATGAACCTCCTATGGTTCCATAATAGCTGCCGGGTCCACATCTAAAAATAGCAAATCAACACATTAATTAATGTTTTGCAAATATTTCAGGCTTTCCATATCTAGTATGCTAAAACAACAGTAAGCAGAAAACCCAAACAATATATACATCTCAAGAGTTAAATAAAAAACCAGAGCAGATCCACTGTCCATGGATCTACTACTACAGCAATTCTGTGCACAGTGTCATGGACAAAAAAGAAACAAGATGGTGGCAGAGATGAAGTTTTAAGGTATCTTAATAATATACATATACTTATTAGACATTATTTTAATTTT
>VZSC01019808.1:244-24260 GCA_013398225.1 Steatornis caripensis | reverse complement strand
ATTTTGCCCAAACAAGGTTAAGTAACACCAGTAGAGACCAATTCACAGAGACCCAGAGGAACACGTTAAACAGACTTGAAGGCTGATAACAAGGGGACAGTCTTTCGCACAAGTTTACAGAGAACGGTAAGTTAGTGTTGGTATGATAATGGAGTGGCAGGCAACGTGGGGCACTTGCCTGAAAGATTTTTTTTATGGGAGATGTTAGGACTAGTCAGACTTTCTGTCTCATCATAGAAGGAAAGTAAAAGGAGGCACAGCTCATTTAGGAGAAACGCCTCTGCCTACAAAGCTGCAGGAATTCACAAAGACCGTTTTTTAAAGACCAACTTGAAAATCAGTATTTGCTGACAAGTGTATGACATGCTCTCAAAGTACATGATCATACAGCCGCTGAAGTAGAAAAGGACCGAGACAAAATAAAACAGCTGAATGGAAATTTGTTCCACTAAGCTGCAGCTACAGTACTCCACAAAAACCCCAACCAACCAACTCTCTGTCCCTAAACCCTAAAAACCCAAAACAGGACAGAAAAAAAAAAACAGAGGCTACTGTATGAGACCTGTCAACTACTCCAGATAGCTGAGGTAATCTGCTTTGCCTATGCTGTCTGTAATTATTGTGGGAGAAGAGTAAAGTGTCTCAATGAGGTCCTACTCAAAAGGGCCATTAATGAATATTTGAAGGACTAGGATGCCAAAATAACATTTGTCATCTTTGCACAGTATGCTAACCTGCCTGTTCACTACCTTCCCTTTATTTAGGGACTTCATAAACCCATACTTAGAAAAAAATGGGCAAACCGACAATGCACAGACAACATTTACCTTGGTGTTTCCTAGCTCCGAGGTGCTTTATTTCATATTATTTAAATGTCACTTCTGCGTGTAGGCTTCTTATATGCAGTAACAAAATAACAGAGAACAAACATATGATGAAAAGAAAGGCCCAGGCTTCACAGAATCATAGAATGGTTTGGGTTGGAAGGGACCTTAAGGATCATCTAGTTCCAACCCCACCGCCATGGGCAGGGACACCTTCCACTAGACCAGGTTGTTCTAAGACCCATCCAACCTGGCCTTGAACACTTCCAGGTAGGGGGCATCAACAACTTCTCTGGGCAACCAGTTCCACCATCTCACCAACCTGATCGTGAAGGATTTCTTCCTAATAGCTAATCTAAATCTCCCCTCTTTCAGTTTAAAACCATTACCCCTCATCCTATCACTACACGCCCTAGTAAAAAGTCCCTCTCCAGATCTCCTGTAGGCCCTNCTCTGGGCAACCTGTTCCACCATCTCACCAACCTGATCGTGAAGGATTTCTTCCTAATAGCTAATCTAAATCTCCCCTCTTTCAGTTTAAAACCATTACCCCTCATCCTATCACTACACGCCCTAGTAAAAAGTCCCTCTCCAGATCTCTTGTAGGCCCTCTTCAGGTACCGGAAGGCTGCTGTAAGGTCTCCCCAGAGCCTTCTCTTCTCCAGGCTGAATAACCCCAACTCTCCCAGTCTGTCTTCATAGGAGAGGTGCACCTGTCACATCTTCAGAACATGACATCTTTGCAACCTTTCCATTTGCAGCCAACAACAAATGTGGCTCCATTGTAAAGGAAATATTCCCAAGAGCTGTTTATCATTCGGGCAGCCAAGAATAACAACTCAATGAACAGAGCTCTTCACTAATTCCTTAGTTACGATGAGAGTCAGTTTTGGATATAAGAAATGGATAATCACTTTCCAAAATTTGTTCAGGATTCCATTAAAAAACCTACCCACTTTCCCAGCCTCTGCTTGGTACTAGTCTGCCAGTATAGACTTACAGGAAGACAAAGACAATAAAGAACCTGTCCTAAAGTTCATGTCTAGAAGAATTCAAAAGTCTTACAACAAGAATAAGAGCACGAGCTGCTGCACCCACAGCCAACAAGTTAAGTTGTGGAGGCAGTCCATGGAAGAGAGCACATTAGGAGATCTTCGCTGTAAGCAAGGCTCCTAGTGTTATACTCATAACCCAGAAAGTAATTGACCAAGACTCTCATTGACTACATGGGTTTGAAATCAGTGCTTAGGTGTTTTTAACAGTTAAATCCTTATAAATAATTTGGTTGCTACAAAGTAAAGTTGTAGTTTAAAGAAAGTTTTGAACACGGTGCTCACATACTGTCTGTCCCATCACAAATAGCACACATATATCCAACAGGAAGCCTACACATCATGTCCTACATTCCTATTAAAAGCTAAGATATTCCTGTAACATACAACCCAAAATAGCTAATCGTTGCAACCTGAGAGACAAGAGGTTACTCTCCAAACTTTCCAAAAGCAAAGCTGCAGAAAGATATGACTAAATATAACCATGAGACTGTAAGAACTATGCCCTGTACACAGATTGAATCCTCCTGTCTCTTACTGCAGCAACAAGAACAAAACAAGATTGTATAGTTATAAATGAGTAACCAGGCTCCACCTGCTTTTCACATGTGAATAATATGTTATATGACACCAATTGCATTGGCGTCACTTTGTCATGCAATTAATGTTGTGCAAATAGCAAAGATGCATTTATTTTAATATTCTGCATATATTCCTCAGCTCCATAACATCTTCTGACCATCCTATAGGGTAACTGGTATTTCTTTCAGCAAAAAGATAATGGATATGGATTCACTGAGAGGAGAACATTGCACCTGGATAGTGGCCCCTTTTCCTACTGTTTATGAAATATATATGCTGTCTCTGTTTTGGGAGGCTCAGAAATGGGAGGGAGAAGATATTGTACCTGACAAATTCCAACAGATTTCCTCCTAAATTAAAATGAAATATTCACTTCTCAATTATTATCCACACCTTTTTCCTATACCCATCTTAATTTTCATCAAAAATAAAAAGCTATGAAACAGTTTACAGCAAAAAACGGTAGTTAAGAGCAAGCATCAGGACCTGATTTCTACCTGTGTTCAGCCTTCCCTCATCTATAATCACGTGTTGATGCTAAAATTCTTTGGTCAGTACTGACTAACACTATATTGTATAAAACAACAATACTTTACTCTCATTACAGGTTTTATAAGAAATAATCTGTGAAAGTCATCTTTAGTGTAGAGAAAAGAAAAAAAGGTCAATTTAAAACATTTTCACAACACTTACGGCAATTTGTCTCCATTACTGGGAAGGAAAGCTTTGCCCAGGTTTTTCTTTGATTCTGCCAATCTATAGCGTCTCCTTAGCTGAATGGGGTTTGAGTAGGCTTCACCATCAAAAATCCTCACAAACTGAGGCTCAAAATAACCTGCCTGCAGAGCTGACAATGCTTTGGTCCCCCCAGGTAACATTTGTCTGTTCTTGTTCACGGCTTCATTAAAAGGGCCTTTAAAAAAGTAAGCACTGTAAATAACTCTTCAATGTTACTGCTTCTCTTAGTCTATACTACAAAACTAAGGTCTGGATCTGGGTGGCTCAAAGGATGTACTACATAGCATTTAACTCGTAAATCATACATGTAAATGGTTGTATCGGAAAGACAATGCTATGAGAAGGTGCTCACAGCACTTAGTTACGTTTTAGTTTTCTAGTCCCTGCACTTGCTTTACAGGCAATGGAGAGACATTGGTTACTCCAGACCAATGCAGAGCTGGAGCTAATGCCTATTTATATACTACGAGTGATACTTCACAGGAGCATCTCTCTCTCCCACTGATTACAGACCAGATAGATGGGAAAGCTTAAGTGCTTCCTGCTGCGTTTTGAAGCCCCAGCAGCTCAGGGTGGTAGAAGTGTGTCAGCCAGGGTTCTGGTGGACATGTTCATCACTGACACCACAACACAGCAGAAATGCCTGTGCTGAGAAGCCAGGTTTATTGTGCATTATCACTTCAAAGCAGCTACTGAGGGTTAACCTCTCTAACCTTACTGATTACAAATACTACCTTTGTCAATGAGTATTCCCAGAAGAATATGCTTTAAAAAGACAGGATGGGGAATCTCACATACCTGAGTCAGATCCGAACAGAAATTAAATCGCAACACTAATTTAAAAATAATTACAATGTAGGTGTCAATAACAGAAAACCTGCTGAAAAAGCACACAAAAACCACCACTGTTTTTCACCAAAGCACAAAAATACTGGTAATTTGCAGATAATTAATATTTAGAAGAAATGTATACACTAAAAGATTTTATCAATCTGTTATGCATACATATTTTTCAGTTTTACTGGACTTTCCCTTTCTTCGATATATTCATTTCAACATATCAAGCCTTTCTCTTAATAATACAGACCTGAGCAAGAGTATGTATGAAAAAGCAGTTCCCTTTAACAAAAAAAATAACACAATAGGAAATAGCAATTCTGAAAGTAGATGGATACTAAAGGTGGTCCCTATCACTAAACAGTGACTAAAATTAAACGTACTTACGCATATAATGTGATACATATTTATCTCCAATGGTGACATAACCCATTTCACTGAAGAGACCAATCCTCTCCATATCGCTTTTCCCTTCCACAGGCATGGCTGGATCTGTGTGAAAGCACACTGCACTAAAAGGGTTGAAGTACCCTTGTTTATTCGTTCTACTGCAAAAGCCTATAAGCAGTCAACACCTGTAAACAATAAGGTTATTTAAGTAAAATACAAGAAGCTTTGGTTAAAAACATTGGCTACACATGTAATCTGAAGAAAGTAATCTACAATACGATTGACAGCTTTGGTGCTCATAGGACAAATGGACTGTGTGGGACTTAGACATTATACCTCCTCTGTTAAACAAATTCAAAACGTGAGCAGAGAGAGAAAATCAAATACATTTACAATACAACTGGTGCAACTCATACTGAATTTACATAGTTTGGGTCAAATTTTTTTAACCGGTATCTTCAGAGCACTAAGATGAGAGATTTTGGTGGCATTAACAGCTACTAATAAAACATGCCAAGCAGCCTCTTTCTTTATCTTGTTGGCTATCTCTAGCAATGGTTTTCAGTCACTTTCTAATAGTGGTACAGGTCAGAGTATGGACAAGTCTGGGGTAAAACATAAGAGTGGAATTTTGGACGCCCTCTAACTGTAATCCAAGACCTGGTCATGGTAAGTATCTCCAACTTCTTCTTGGTTTTAATGCAAATGATTTATGGCAAAGGTTAGTTTTTCCTCATCATCACCCTCATTGGAGCCTGACAGAGCCAAGGAAAATGCCTTGTCAACAGGTGTAAGGAACTCAAGGACTTGAACAGAGAGCAGGCTGAGCACTAGGATTACCAGGGATCTGATTCCCAAAGTGAAAACTAGTAGAGATAGCAATCAGAATCAGCTACAGGAAGAACTGCCTTGAGGAGAAAGATAACAATATATGGTAAGTTCACCGGGAATGGAAATTAAGGTAGAAGAAATTGGTTAGTAAGTTAGGAAAGCTATTTCTTGAAAGTCAGGAAATAAAAGAATTACCAAAAAAATCAAGGATACGGAAACGAATTGCTGAGGTATCTGTGTGCATACAGCTCGAAAGAGAGCAGGGACATTAGGGTGGAATACAGCTCAAAGATAATGTAAGTCAAGTCCTATGTTGGCATTAACCATGGGTGCAAATGCCAGATGGAACACAGGAATGAAAATAACTCAGGCAGCAGCAAACTCTGAGAGATCAGTATCACACATTAGCTGTATCTGGCATATGGGTGCAGAGTAGAAAAGTGGCAGCAGCACAGCAGTGGAAAAATATATAATAATGTAGATTTTACGTATTTTATTATAAAAAACAATATGCTGAAACATTGTGTACAATGGAAGGGCTAGCCACATTGTGCTTATGCTCAGCACACAGGATGGACAGCACGCAGAAGTTGTAAATGAAGTAATTATTTTTTCACAACGCACGGAGGTGAAACGCACCACAACGCAGTGTAAAACGCACCACCGTCGCTTTACCAGGTAAACTCAGTACCGTTCTGCGATTAGTGGTAGGTCTGGACATTGGGTAAGGAACCAAAAGGCAGGCGACAACAAACAGCACCGAAAGAAGAGACGACAGAAAACCGACCCTTGGAAAGCGACTGGAGTTCACTGTTATGAAACCGGGCGGCATTACTGATGAGGAGGATAAGAATAATTTATCGAAAATAAGTAGACATGGGATTAAATTCTACAGTGGTAAAGCAAAGCTCGCTGATCAGCTGATTAGTGGAGAGGATTTCTGGGCCTCAGCAGCTCCACGCGACTGAGGAGACGCGACGACTTGGCCGGGCCTGGCCTTGACGCAGCAGTACCGCCAGGCAGCGGGCGGGGCGGGCAAGCTGCCCTCCAGGCGCGGCTCCCAGGGAGCGCGTAGGAAAGGCGAAGCGACACCAGCGTTTTGCCGCAGAGCGCCGATACCACGTAACCTGGATCAAGTACAGCTACGGCTGCTTGCCCAAGCTACGGAGTGCCCAGCTCTACGCACGACACCGCCGCGCGCCGGCCCAGCGGTACGAGGGCAGGGGAAGCCGGTGAACCGAGAGGGAACCGCTACCTCACCACTCGCATGAGACCGCGGCCGGCACCGGCAGCACGACGGCGGCGAGTTGGTGGCGGTTGCCCAGGACGCGGGAAAGCTCAACAGGCACAGCGGGCAATTCCCGCCTGTCCCCGCCCGGCTCCCGGCATTAGTACGGCCCAGAGCCGCTGGCGGCTGCGCAGCACCGCAGTGCGGGTGTACGGCGGGGGAGGGACATACACCCACACTTCTCCCCCCACACACCCTCCGTCACGCGGCTCCCGCTGAACGTTTCTGCCGTTTCAACCCGTCCAGCTCGCGCGGCGCCTCCCCCCAGGGCGGGAAAGCGCGTGCGCGGGGAGGATGCGCGCGCGCTCGGCCCCCGCCGCGGCGCTGACGGACGTGGTGAGCGCGCCCCGCCCCCGGGGGACCCGCGCGTCGGGGGGCATCGCGGCGGCGACGGGGGTCGGTCTGCAGCGGGGAGGCGGGGGCTTGCCCAGGCTGGGCTGGGCTGGGCTGGGCTAGGCTAGGCTAGGCTAGCAGCGGGGCTGGGGGCTCGCCCTAGGGGTCCCCTCGGCCGTTCCCTCCCGCACCCGAGACGGCCGCGGGGGAGCGGCCTGTGGCGTTGCCTCGGCCTGTGGCGAACGGCGCTGGATGGGGGCAGCTGCCCGCGTGCCCGTTCCCGGGCGGGTGCTCCGCGGCGGCGCTTGGGCCTGCAGCCCCCGGGGAGGGAGGGGTGGGGCCGAGGCCCCTTCTGCAGGGCCCGGGGGTGGCGGGGGAGGGCAGTGGCGCCTCCGGCCGCCCCTCGCAGCAGCCTCCTCCCATCGCCCTCGGTGAGCTCAGGGGTGTCGGCTGTTGTCAGTGATTTCTCGAACGGCCCCGTCATCCTTGAGGAGCCCCTATCAAAGGGCCGAATCCTCTCTTACTCCTTTAGCAGAGCTCTGCTTTTTATTCTTAACGCTGTTGTAATAATTCACATAAAAAACATTTTTCACGTCAGCCCATGTGAACTTCTTTTCACGCTCTGGCCCTTGCGGATCCCACACTCCAAGACCTTTTTAACATAGGTAGCTGTGTTACCTAGAATGGTTCAGGATTGTGCTTCAGGAACCAAAACGTTAGGCATTGCAATGTTGCCTTTTTTTGTTTCTCGGAGTAAACTTTGGCACTCCGGAATCACGGAAACCTGAAAATCCTTCGCCTAAAGCTAGAAGTGTAGATGCTTACATTTTCATCAGGTGTGCTTAGAACTGCTTAGAGCACTTTTAATGGAAAGAAAATTAGTCCTATGTTTTGATTCTTTTATTCCGTGAGTAACGGTAGCATTGCACCTGGAAGTTTCCCATACTTTGTAAGCAAGCAGTTACACAGTAAATCTTTCCAAAGGGTCTTAAGGTAATTATTCTTACAGGTGTTTGGGGTGGGGGGGGGTTGAGCTATTAAGGCTGTGAAGCATTTCTTTTCTTGGACTGTTAGTTTAAGCAATACCCACGCTCTTCTGGGCTGTCACCATTTGTTCCTCTCTGTATTAGCACAACTGTTTCTGTAGTGGTATGTCGAACCTGTCTGGGCATGGAGGGTGCTTTTCCATCTGGGTAAGTTCTCTGATGAAGTTCACGTTAAAACGTCTGCAGTGTGCGGTTGCAGGGACACAGAGCAGGGCCTTCAGAAGGGGAAAGAAATGGCTGGGTGGTCTCTGTGCTGGCATAAGAAGCTCTTCTGTCAAATGTGAAACTCAGCCTGGGTTTTAGAGGTTGTGTGTGTGGTTCCCCCCCTTTTATTTTTCTTTCCCAGAAGCTGTCATTTCCTAACCAAGATGAATGCACACTTACAGATGTGCTTAATTACCTTTCTGTTCTAATGCTGAGAGCAGTCCTTGGTTTACTTAAAATGGAAGAAGACTCATAAGATGGGAAACACGATGTTTGGATTGAAACAATGAGAAACAATTACATTTTACCCAAAATATTTCTAAATGGTGAAAGGGTAGCATTAAGACTTTCTTGTTTAGGTAGGAAATACGTTTCAAGGACTGTGTTTGTAGCAGTCCTCATGTCATTGAGGTACTGGCTCCATCAACTCGGTGCTGCTGTGCCACTCACTTCCCTGTTTATTCACTGGCTTTTCATACCCTGAGCAGCTGCAGTAATAACCAGTGTGCTCACACACTGTGATATAATAAGTCAGTTGTAACTTGAACGCATGTTGAAATAGCTCTTCATTTTCATTGCTTCTTTTTTCTCTAGGTAATTCTAGAAGCTATGGACATACTCTTTAGAATAAGAGGAGGCTTGGATCTTGCATTTCAGCTAGCAACTACTGATGGTGTGTTTGTAAGACTAGAATAGATTTCTTAACATTTATATAAATTACCTTCTATTAATTAACTAGTTAACGATGTTTATTTTCATGGCATTTCACCAAGGTTAAGTTCTTCTTCCCAAACCCGTAAAGATTAAGTGCAAAAAGTGTTGTTATTTATCTTCATTAATTTTCTGACAGTCTTTTTCCATCGTATGTTTTTTATTTTAATTTGAGGTAAAGTTTAAACTGCCATTTTTAGGGTGTTTTATTTACATATTTTTCCTACTTATGGATATGGTATTGGGATAACATTTCAGTTTGAATCCAAAGTTGACCCTGAAATTCTAAGAAAACAGCGAATAACTTAATGGTGATGAATTTGGTTATACAAGATTGTATTAATAATACAGTTTTGAGATTGTGGTCCATTCTTTCTAGAAGAGTAGAGAAGATGAACAAGCTAACTAGTTGCTCTACTGAGTGGGATTGGCTACTGCAATTTCATGTGACAGCAAGGGACTGGCCCATATGGTGTTAAGAGGCTCCTCTAGTCCCACACACAGAGTAATGTGACATTCACTTCAGAATGTCTGCTCAAGGCTGTCAGTGCAGAAGTCAGTGTCAGTGGTGGAGTATGGAAGGAAGGTGTCTTTAGCTCAGCTGTAGCACATTATGCATTTTAAAAGGACATGTCTACTAGAAACTCTGAATTCAGTGCTAGTGAACCTTGAAACGGAACTTTGGCTCATTGCAGTTCGTGATGTGGAATAGAAGCATTGAACAGGCTGGCCTAATGCATAGCAACTTTTTTGTGAATTGCATCCTTAGAGAAAGGCTATTTATTTGACTTTGTTTAGTGTAGTGAATTTTAACCACGGTGGAGTGATACTCAGATTGTCCAAGTGTGTGGTATTCACACCTGTTAGTGTGTAAATATGGCAGATCACTGCCTTTGAAGGCAGTGAGGTTTTTCTTTTGGAGGACATTTAGCTAAATACGTTGGGGTTTGTTTGATTTTTCTAATACTGTAGTTTTTACAAACTTCTAATGCAAACGTCAGTGGGCAAATCTAAGTGAATGTATTAAAGAAATACAATTCAGCATAGTCTTTGATAGCTTGTTAGGGTTTGTATAACTTGTTGCATTCTAAGTAATGGTTTTTAATCTCCTCAGTGAGGAAACCAATGCTGGTAATGTGCAAAAGTTGCTCTGTCATATCCAGTATTGTCTCAGGTTGTAAGCAGTGGGTAAAACTTAATTAGGATGTTTTTGGTTTGTGTTTCCAAGTAATGGTGTGAAGTCCAAAACCATGTGGCTCAAAGTGAATCTTTCTAGGATTTACTCGAAAGAGTAAATACAAGCATATGTAGAAGTTCGTCTGTATGTAGAAGTTTGTTTGCAACTGTAGCCTTGGTTAAGAGTTACTGATGTGAGAATTGACTACAGTGCAGGTTATTCTTCTGTAATTCATGCAACTCCTCATATTTGACAGCATCTGAGAGAAACAGTACGCTTTTGTTCAGCCAGGTGTGAGGGCGAATGTTTGAGATAAGCAAAAACTGAGATAAGATTTCACTTAGCAGGTCTACCTAGCCATTTTTCTGATCATAACAGCACTTAAGTTTTTATTCCAAGTCAAAACATACCAATTTTTTTAAATGTATGCCCAGCAGCTATGACAAAAGTGAGTAAGGGAGTTTTCTAGGCTGATTGTATCCTTATTGTGTTTCAGAGGCATCAACAAAAAAGGCATTAGGATATGTGTTCAGTGATCTTGCAAACAAACTGTCCTCAGACGTTCTTGTATTAAGAATTTGCCACAGTTCAGTGTATGTGTGGCCTAACAATGGTGTGAACACTGTTCGAGAGCTGACTGATGATTCTGCTTGTAAGGAGATAAAACGGTTTATACAGTGAGTATATTTAATATTTTTTTAATAGATTAATTCTTAAATAATTAATTAAAACCACTACAATCTTACAGAAATTTCTCTTTCTGTTGATACTTCAGATTTGGTCAAGATGACGAGACCAAATGGAAGCTTGGCAAAAAAAAGGATAAAAAGTTACAAGATACGGTATGTGTCTCACCACGCTGATAAATTATATCAAACAATTGATCATTTAAACATTTTTAGATCTGCCCTCCCTAGGCTTTTCTGTACACAGATAGACATGGACATGACTTAAAAGAATCGTTTTAAAGTCATTGAGACTCAGCGTGAATGCAGAGATCCATCTACACTGGATCAGCATGTAGAATTTTGTCTTTAACATTACTAGCTTTTTTTTTTTTAACTCAAGTATTTAATTACCGAGTTTGATACCAAATATCTACAATCTTACTTTTGCCTTCTTGGTGTTTGTGTTGTTGGAGATGTACTATTGGTGTCTTCATTGTCTGCAGCAGCAGGTAGTCAATATAGACCTCATGTTGGAAATGACATCCTCATCAGCTGCTTTGGCTCCAGTCATTGAAAGGGAAAATAAGGAACACCACTATGTTAATATGACATTACCGGTTGATGTTGTTGTATCTGTTTCTCCAGAAGAAACATGGGGAAAGTAAGTGTTATCCTGAACTTGTAATTTTTCAGCTTCATTTCTGCTTTTTCTTGAAATAATGAAGTAAAGCTATGTCATTAATCAATTTAATGAAGTATTGTAGTATTTTTGTAATGGAATTTAACTGTGTAAATAATAAAAGCTCCTGCAGGCAGCTGTTGGCTTTAATAATCCTGAGATGCAATCCTTTTGCTATGTACAAAAAAATCAGTTTATCAGTGTCTGATAGATTTGATAACTTGTAACCGTTGCTTAGCAAGGAATTGAGAGTCACAAAAATGTTCTAAAAATTCTTGTAAGTATGTGAGCGTATGTAAAAGCGAGAGTTGGAGTATATTTGATGAATCTTTGTAATCCCAGTACTACATTAGAGGCTGCAGGGGTAGGTGAGGGCGGAAGACATTAGAGTCTTCCTCTGCATTTTTTCCATAGGATTTGACACTGAAGAATTTTTTGAATTTGAATTTGAATTTGAATCCTGCCTAAATGGCATGGATAAAATGCAAAAACGCCCATATAGTCATATATGTAACTTTTATTTCGGCAAATGCTCATACTGGTTGTATTTCTGATATGAGACCAGGGTACCTGCACTTTAAGGGGCTGATCACTACGGAGTAGTTTTTGTGCACAGACTTGCTTTGAGCAAAGCACCATGAGGTGCTGTCTTTCTCTGTGGGAGTGGAAGCATGCAAGTAGTAAGTTCATCAGACCAGGTGCAAATATGCATGTAAGGACTGTGTAACTATCAGAGCTATGAGAGAGAATGAGCCACCATCGCTGTTCTGCTTTTTACATATTCTCCCTTATACTTTGCAGGGTACAAAATCTCCTGGTGAAAGCAATTCACATGCAATTAACTGACATGGAAAGATGTATCATGAAATATATGAAGGGAACATCAATTGTGGTACCAGAACAATTTCATTTCATGTTACCAGGAAAAAATAATCTTGTAACAATCTCATATCCTACAGGTATTTCAGATGATCAGCTGGAAAGTTACAGAAAGGTAAAGCCGACAAATACTAACAGAACAAAATTTTTAAAAAATAAAAATAATTATTATTGTAACTGAAGCAGTGGTAAGCTTTTCATTTAGCCAACATGGAATAAATACTAACAGATACTACTATTTTTTAAATTTATTTTTATTGTAACTGAAGCAGTATACTGAATGTGGAAATTTGATTTATTACAAGTTATTTTAGAAAATGTGCTGGATCTCATTTTTGTAAGGGAACAATAGGAATTTTAAAACTACATGGGATTTGGTTTAGATAGGTTTTATCTAAATGATATTTCTGATACTGTATTCTTTGAATGACAGAATATCAGATTACTTGTAGCATGTTATTAGTTTCAGGCTTTAACATGTGTCCTGGAAGTGTTAGGGTTGGGGGTTTTTTGTTTGTTTTGGTTTCTTTGTTGGGGTTGTGTATTGTTCTTTTTTTTTTGGTTGGTTGGGGAGGGTGGCTGCTTTTTGTGGCTCACAGCTGACCAGCCTTAACTAGCTTTTATTTGGTTGGGTTTTTCCTTCTGGGTTGGCATATCCAGAAAAAGGAGTATGGATGAGGTGGAAAAATGTCCTGATGTGGCAGTCCTTTTGGATTGAGGGATGTACCTGGCAGATAGATACCAGTTCAGGTTGCAGTTACACAGAATCTTCTGCTGCCTTAGAGGTGTAGAAGCGGTGGGGGTTTTTCATTTTCTTCTTCTGTGTGAAGCATTACTGGGTATATGAAACCGAATCTGTTCCTTGCAGTTGCAGAGGCCTCAGGCGCTGGTGGCACATTAAGTCTTTCCTGCTCTCTGTCTTCTGTTCGTTCTTACCGATTGCTACGTGTGGTTGAGTTCATTGTTGGGTCATCTGCATAAAATGTATTACCTGTGTTACACATATTATCCTAGATGATCTCATCATTCCTTTCACTCCTAAGCTCTGTGAAATAAGACAGTATATCTCTTTAAATGTGGCTGCTGTGTTGTAAACAGTGCTTAAGAGATTTAAAAATAGACTGAATCTGCTTAAACTATAAGCTCAGTATCTTTACTTTGCCTCAGTCTGTGGTATTTGTGTGTCTCCCATATTAGTTAAGATTATAACTCAGAGTGTCTATATCTGCACTACTACATGGACGAAACTGTCATCCTTTTCTGTTACGGTGTATTTTACCGTTACTGTACTTTCATATGACGCTTGTCACTCATGATGTCTTGAACGGGGCTCCAGCAGCAGGCATTACGTAACAGGACTGCATAAAATAGTGGGCCCTTTAGACAGGAGATAAGCCTGCGTGAGCTTCCCTTGAGAGATGAGATCCAGTAGTAAATGTACACACTGAATATTATTCCATTAAATCTGCTTAATTAAATTTACTAAGCTATGCTCTTAAAGCTGTTCATGAATCTATTGTTGCTTACAATGTGGTGTTTCTCTTAATGCAAAATTTGAATTGTGTTCTTTATTCTAACTTGCATGTAGGAATTACATGAGTTATTCAATCTGCCTTGTGACAGACCATATTTCAAGAGAGCAAATGCTTATCATTTTCCAGATGAACCATATAAAGATGGATATCTCAGAAATCCGCATTTACATCTTAATTCACCTGGTATGGAATCTGGTATGGTAAGTTTAAACTGAAACACTTGTAAGAAAGTATTTTTTAATTTACTTGAGATTTGATATTAAAAGTAATTTAAATAGTCAGTATTGTATAGATGCCAAAGTGAAGTAACTGACTTGGCCTTTTGAGCAAAAGGGCTTCTCTGCTTAAAATGGCATTGCTTCAGCTATGTTTATCCCAAAGAAATTACATTTTCTTGGAAAAGGATGTACATATTTTTAGCATGTATTTTAAAAGTTTCTCAAAACCAGGTCAAGAAACTTAAACTATGGGCAGAGGTGTTCAGGAGACAAAAGCAGGAGGAGTAATCATGTGTGAATAACAACAACCCTTCAGTTCTTCCAAAGATCTGCAGTCCCCAACTGAAAGCTTTTATAGTGCAAGTGAGAAGTCATATGACTTCTCTGGAAATTGCGATCAGATGCATTTGTGTTCTGTCTTTCTGTGCAGGTTTATTTGGTACATGGTGTATATAGTTACCACCACTATATGCAGGATCGGATCGATGACAGTGGCTGGGGCTGTGCCTATCGGTCTTTGCAGACAATCTGTTCTTGGTTCAAGCACCAAGGTTACATTGATACAGCTATACCAACACACAAGGAAATTCAACAGGTACAGAACATTTAGGCAGATTAATTATTTTATGCGTATTTGTCTAGAAAAGTTTGTATGGCTTATTTTTAAAATATCAAATTGATACATTTTAGACTTCAGATTTGTGTGATATTTTTAATTTATCTCTTACGTTGAACTACAGTGGTTATGAATTACTATTTTTAACAAGTTTTATGATAGGAGATCTATCTCCAAATGTTTGTCATTGTCACGTGACGTTATCTGTACAAATAAGACTCATTAAAATAGACTTCTAAATATTTCCTTGGGTTAATGTTCTATTAGAAGTTCAGATGATGACATTTTCACTGTTTTTATCAAATAAAAGAAAACAAAGAACCCAACGTGTCATGCTAAAATCAGTTCTAAAACTGACTTTTGTCTTCAGTGACAGGTGAATTAGTCCCCAGACGCTATGCATTGATTTACTGCTTTCTTGTGCAACTTTGCCTTTGAGAGTAGTGGGCTTTTCCTGTTTTTTGAACTCTTTCACTTCTTTTTCTGTCGTCAATTCGAGTGCAAACCTGAATATGTTTGTTTCTGTTAACGCACTGAAGAAAAACTGTAGACTTGGGTAGCTAATATTGAAGAAGTACTGCAGTTATCTTCAGTCTTCTAAAAGTAGTTCTTCGTGTTATATTTATTTACTGAACATTTTAAGCAAACTCTGGTTCAGTTCATAAAACAACTTTCATCATACTTAACAGGAATGCGAACACTAAAGTTAAAACTGCATTTCCTGAACGTTTCTCAGTCCACACCTAAACCTAAAAGCAACTGAAGTCCGTATGCTTATGAAGTATTTTTAGGTATCTAGAAGAGGGCAGTAGCCTTCAAGAGACTTTGTGGGCTTTGTATCCTGAGCAGAAAAGGCCCCTCTCAAGTGCTGCACGTAAGGCTCAGTATGAAGAAGAGTTTAAAATAAACCACGACCCTCGGAGTATTTCAGTGGCCTCTTCCTCAGAGCACTATTTTACAGATCCTTTTCCAAGATGCGTTGAATGGGAATCCAGGTACTTCAGTCTGTGAAGTGGATTCTGCACTACAAATGATGCACTCCACGATTAGGCTGCTTAGTGCTCACCATCCCAGCTTGAAGTCTGCCTGTGGACCTGGGGTTCTATTCTGCCCTTACAGGCACTGTCTGTGTTAGTGTTCAAGTGATGTTTCCAAAACAGAACCACGGTGAATGAATTCGACACCTTTTTGTCTGCTTTTTACCAGCTAGGTTCAAAACACGCTTGCATATACTAAGCCAGCTTTGTTCACAAAAAGTGGTGGAATTGCCTACTATGTGTTGTTGACGTTTGTTTTTCTTTATCGTGATGTTGCAAAGGCACTGGTTGATGCTGGAGACAAGCCTGCAGCATTTGTTGGGTCACGGCAGTGGATTGGTTCAATTGAGGTACAGCTTGTTTTGAATCAGCTTTTTGGAATAACATCAAAAATATTATTTGTCAGGTAAGAATCAACATCTGTTTAATAGCTCAGTAATTGTTAAAAAGACTTGAATGCCTTAAAACGCAAAGTACTGTTACAATACATGGGATAATAAGGGTAATAAAAGAGGTAAGAAATCTTTTAAGGGTTCCTTGTTCATAAACTCTGTATTCCCGCCTTTGCTTGTGCTAAGTGCTTACAAATGAAGATGTTGCAAAATTTCTTGTTGGCTTAGTGTTCTAGTTTGCCGTTGCTCTAAATTGCTTAATGATACGCAAACTGATGTGGAATTCAGCCTATTCTTTTGCACCACAAATGTAATTTTTGAAGCAGGCACACAGTCTGGCGGTCATAATGAACTGAATGCACGCTGACTGTACATTATTACTTTGTCCACAGAGGTAACCCATTGGTTCAGGACTGAAGCAAATTGCTGAGCAGCCTGGAAATAGTGTTCTCTTTTTCTGGGTTTCTGTGACAGATAAAACAAGGGATTTGTTTCCATTCTGACAGTCTGACGCAATCATATGCAATAAAAAACCCTACAAATATGCTTGGGAGGAAAAGAATGATGTTCAGCATTTGTAAGAAGTAAAATTACTACTGGGTTTTTATCATTTAGGCAGCACTAAGCAGACTAACAAATCCCTGAATGTTTTGTGATAGATCATAACTTAGCATGTATGAAAATTCAAGTTAAACAAAATACTACTCATGAGTTATGTTTATTTAAATTCTGCTGTAGATATTCTAAGAGAGCATGTGACCATGGTGATGGTGATTCTTAGTGGTAGGAAAATAGCTCAGTTCTTCAATATCTTGTAAAGCCACGTATACAGCCAGTTTTAATCTTTTTTGTTCTACAGCTTATATTTGCTGCTGATCCACCTATTATTTATAGCAGCAGTGACAGGTCCTGCCAGTATGAAGATTTTTATTCCTGCACATTATAGAATAGATTCCTTTGTGAACTGGATAGAATTGCTCACAGTGCTGCTACAAGGGAGCACCAATGTTTTTCAGGATTATGAAAAGCCAACATGACTGCCATGCTGAGAAGAAGAAAGATCATGCAGCTTTTTCAGCTGGTCACTGGCAGTGGATAGCATTTTTGTCTTGGGCTTATTTCCAGCCAGCACATCTAACTCTTTATGGAAATCAGACTTCACAGCTGCACCAGCAACACTAGTACTGAATCCATTATTGTAAATTAACTGTTTTCCAGAGTTCCAGTTTTGTATTCTGTCTGCATTTAATCCATCTCTCCAGGCACACAGACTTTCTTGGGGTTTTCAAAAGGTTAACCGCCATATGAGGAAATACAAAGACAAGATACTAAAAATATCTGTATTAATTTTCTCGCCTAGCTTGTCACCACTCTTGGGAGTGCTGTCAGTCTTCTAAGGGCAATGTGAGCCTCCGTCGGACATAGGTCTTGAGCTCTGAGTGCTGGAGTACACACGTGGGTTGTGTGTGTGCCTTTCTCTTCCACGTAGGCTGCTTCTGTCTGTGGCCGGTCCCCATAGTTGTAAATTATAGCAAAATAAGTTCAGCATTGCTTTGAACAGATTACTAATGTTATTGGAGATTTGATTTTTAAAGCCAGCTTGGGTATTAGTACCGCAATTGCTCGTGTAATTACAGTGGAAACCTATCTTGAGACATCATTTTAAACACCTTTATCAACACCTTGGTTTTGTTATGTTTCTGATGAAGTTCTGTTACCTCAGCCCCCCACTTACTGACAGATGTAGCCAGTCTGTTTTTCAGCCACTTGGAGGGAGCCATTGGGGCTTAACCAGCTGTCCCCGCTGTGAGAGACAAGCAGCGGGCACGTTATAGAAGCTGGGTGACTCCAGGTGCTCCGGTGGCAGCTAGGCTTACAGCAGATTCATTGGTCCAACCAGAATCTGTAAGTTGCATTAAAATTTTTTTCAGGTTGTCCCAGGTTGTTTACACAGGAAAACTCTAAGCCATTTTCTAATCAGTTACCTGTGCAGTTAACAAGTGTAATGGATAATTAGAGAATTAAGCCTAGCGAGGATGACAAATCTACTGTGGTTTTTCTTACCTAGCCAGGGTTCTGAACTAGCACTGCAGGGACGAGAGCTAGCTAATCATTTCAAGACTGAAGGAACTCCGGTTATGATTGGTAAGTGCTCATGTATTGAAGAATCCCAATGAAAGCATGTGGCCTCCTTATGCTGAATTTCATTTCAGTTACAACTCAGTTTATTGTACAAGAGTTAATCAAAACTCTAGATTAATTAAAAATTATGCTTTTCTCAAGGGAGCCTGGAAAACGATAAAATTTAGTCTGGCTGGTATCTTTTCACTCTATTTCTCCCAAGCTCAGTATTAAACCTGGTAACAAAAGTCAATCTAAATGGTGTTCTTAAAAACTGCTGTTAAAGTCAGAACTCGAGAGCTGACCTGTGCTCTCCAGGGGAGTTCATACAGTTCCCCAACACTTCCCATCACAGAAGAGCAGTGTTTATCTGGCTTTGAAGAGAAGTATATTGTCCAAATTCCTTTTCAAGACCAGTTTTAATAATCTGAAATGTTGGTAACATAAGAAATGCCATTTGTAAGAACACCGTAACTTTAGTTGAACTATTTCCAAGAAAGCTGTGGTTTATAAAATGAAGGCTATTGAAAATACCATTTTCAACTTTAATAACATTTTAATGTTAGCAATTTTCGCAACCTGTATTTGGCACTCCATAAAGATCATGTTACTCTCTCAAACTAGAGGTGCCAGAAGTCCAGATTTTGGTACTCTTGCCTTTCAGCAGCCTTCTTATCTGAATTTCAGGGATTTAGAATCCTATATTGAAAAATCTTTTACTCTGTAACTTTTGCTTTCCTGTAATGCTCTCTTGTGGATCGGTTTAATTTTTTTGATTGTTGTTGGGAGGGGCAGAGGGGCATTCTGGGGTTTGGGGTTTTTTTTTGGCTTGTGTTTTCTTGGGGTTTTTGCAATTCCCGTCTGTTGTGTGGAGTCATTAGTACAGTACCCCAAGCACCTAAACTCATGCTATCATGTGCAACAAACCTGCAAGAGTCGACCCATGGCCAGCACATGAAATAGCCCCCTCCCCCATCCGCAGGCTCAAGAAAGGGGAGTCGGGAATTACTGCTCTGCCCCTAGTACCCATTGACAGAAATTAGTAGCAAACAGCAGATAACCCTTATCCAGAAATTCTGCTTTCTGTTCTAATTGTAGTTCTTTTACAATCAGAAGTTTTCCAGATTCCTTTTCTACAGTTACGTTTCTTTAAAAAAAAAAAAAGTGAGCAAAAGGGATCTTTGAAATATTCTTGGCTTCTGGTGGAAGTGCTGAGGATTTAACCCATGATGCTGACACGGAAGAAATTTGGAAAGTAAATTCTCTAACTGTAGTAAGTAAAGTAAAATAAGTAATCATCTTCCCTAGTTGTAGTAAAGATACGTTGTTTAATAATGTGAAGAATCTTATGTAGGACAGCTTCAGAATTATTTTGATAACCAAGCTAATCTATTAATAGAAAGTGTTGATGTACTTTCATTTCAGGCTTGCACGTTTAGTCAATCTCAGTGAAAAATTTTTAGCAATTTGTGTTCCTCCTATTTTAGGTGGAGGTGTTTTGGCTCACACGATACTAGGAGTGGCTTGGAATGAGATTACAGGACACATAAAATATTTGATTCTAGACCCACATTACACTGGAGGAGAAGATCTGCATGTTATTTTGGAAAAGGTGAGGCTTGGTGCACATATATATGCACACATATGTATGCATATATTTTGGCATTAAACAAATAACGTACAGCCAAATACAAATTGGCTGTTCTGTGGCTTCTCCATTCCTTATGGAGGAAGTGCTGATCTCAGTTAACCTGCATATATGCTACTTACTGTTAGTTTCTGAAACTTAAGTGTCTTTGGAGAAGATATATTGGGTCAGCAACTACGTAAAGTTATTATAGTACACAGAAATGTTCTTTACTTTCTCTGAATTAAACCAGCTCCCTTTTTACCCAGTAGTACGTATACAATAAATGTGTGTGTTTGGTATTTTGAATAGAACAGAAAAATCTGTTCAGCCTGTAAAATGGTGTTACTGAAGTAGAGAAGATAACCATTTATTTAAAATCTAAAAAAAAAAAAATTCAACACTAGGCATTCTCAAACCAGGCCTTGAACTATGTTTAAAGGGCAGGTACTGAGCTGTTTGTTTTGAGAATCTGGGAAAACTCTAAAAGAACTGAAGGGTATGTAATGTTATTTCTGCATTTAAAGCCACTAAAAGGGATGACACAGCACATTACAAAACAGTAAACATGTCAAACTGCCAAAGTGGCTAAATCATTCTATAGGTGTTAAGCAATCAATTTCTTTTCTGTTTTTCATATGAAGTTGCAAATAGCAACTTTAATTTCATATCTTTATTTGATACACTTGGGTTGAGCCCAATTAGAAAAGCTGTTCAAAAAACTATTTTGCTAGCCCCATAATGGGCAAAGCTTGAAATGAACACAGAAATAAACAGTTTCCAAAGAACATGTAGAACCAAAGGCTGTTACAGCTACAGGCTGTTCAGGAGTGGTCCAGGAGGGCAAAATACATGCAGAACTCCCTTTCCTCATCAAAAAGTGGCAGAGGAGGGGAAGAACTGAGGTGGACTGTAAGTTCGTAGCTCTTTTCTTCGCTAAATCATAAATCAATAGCACACCTTCTGATATTAAGAAAGAGCTCTGTTTGGCTTTGAAATACCAGCTATTACCAAAGGCGGCAAGGATTCTTCAAGACAAGCGAAATGGAAACCATGAGAATGACAGAGTTTCAGAATAATATTAGTCCCTCTGTAGCAGCAGAAATGGGAAGTGGCGGTGCGGGGGGAAGACACAGGCTACCTTTTAGGAACTGAGCTGGAGTAGGAAGGGGGGGAGAGAGAGAGAGGCACTCTAAATAGTGTTTTCTGTTAATGTGTTTTCCAGGCATTCAGGGAACTTTTTGAAAATTGTGTGTCGTTGCATTCTATAGATAGCTGAAAAGAACTCATAAGTCTTAGATTAAAATTAGTAAAATAGAGTAGATCCAATAGTAGTAGATAGGAAAAATAGGATTTGTAGTAGATTTAAATGCAATCTATCTTGTTTTTTCTTGGACAGGGCTGGTGTGGATGGAAGGGCCCGGAGTTCTGGAACAAGGACGCCTATTATAATCTGTGCCTACCTCAACGACCAAAAACTATTTAAATTCCACTCTTATGCTGGAACATGCTAAGCCAGAATACTAGCTGACCTAGATATAACTGTCTTGGTATTTATCAGAATAATGCTTTAAGTCAATCAAAACCCAGTTGAAATGGAAATGTTGCTTGAGTAATTTAAAGTAAGAAATTTAAGTACCAAGATACCCATCCTTTTGTTTTACGGAATTCTTTCTTGCCAAAAAGATGAACTGTCCTCTTACCTTCAGGTTCCATATAGCCAGGTGCATTGTGCACTGTGAGTGTTCAGAGGCATCGTTTGCTACTGGTACTGTTCGTAACAGCATTTTAGAAGACGACTGGGAGAAAAGTGGCTGTGTGGACTGAATTTTACCAACTGTTCTCGTATTTACACAGAAAAAAATGTGAGAGAATTAATTGTTAAATGCTCATTTATTTATAGCTGTATGAATACAACTATTCTAGGGAAGAAAAAAAAGTCTTCTGTAAGAAGTAAAAATAAACAAGCTTTCCTCCTTCTCAGAAGGTGACAATGTACCAGCATACACCTGGCTGCACAACTCGTAGTCCAGTCGTGTTTCATCAAGCTTCGCATTCCCCTTGATTTCATTTTGGGATTACAAACGGCTTTGTTTGTCAGGTAGGATACAAGATCTGTCATACGAACAAACAAGAATAAGTCTGTATCTAATGCCGTCAAATCATAAGGAGATACCTGTGGTGTTAGTAAAAATGCTGTCTTTGTGAGATACTCCATCAGTAAAAGTACCTACCGCTTATCTTTTTATTTTCCTCATGTAGCCTTTCCAGTGGCAGTCTCCATACACTATCCATTTTTTACAAGGCCATAACCTTAAATATCTATGCAAGGTGATCCTTACCAGCAGGCTTCTACATTCAACTGTTATGTATCTAATGCAACCTTTATTTATTTAAATGCCAAACGCATTAAAAAAGAAAAGTGTTCTGGTATTACGCACCATCTGTCGGATCTTCTCCTCTTCCTGCTTATGGATCTGCTAGTTTCACTTTCTTGTTTCTGTGCAGCTGGATGTCCTCCAAGCAAGCCATGCTGGTCACTTAGTGAATAGTCAAGTTGCCCTCTTGGTTTCATCGTCTGGGTATGCTGAATTGTTGTGAGGAACTTGGCACATTCCAGAAAGCCATGAGCCAGTGCGAGGTCTGCTGCTGTTTGTCCACTGTTGTTGCACAAGCTGAAACACAGAATTAACAATAACCGTTGAATTAAATTGGAATATATATTATGAGCAGCAAGCACTGGTCAAGATTAATTCAGTGGTGACGTCAGAAGTATAAAGAATCGATACCAAGAAGGCCTGTCAAGGGTAGCACAGGCCTCTGCTGCTGCAGCCGGCTGGTACTGGATGCAACAAGGGATAATTATTTTAAAACAAATCTGTCACCAGACTATGACTGGTTTAATGTACCAGAAAGGCAAGAGGAAGGTGAGCACAGCTTTAGTCAGAACGGAATATTAACAAGCAGAAGTTATTATCATCAGGAATGTTCTCTTAGCAGTTACCGTGGAGGTCTTTAACGAGGAACTCAACAACAGCGTATGTTCTATCCTGCTTTGGTGTTCACAGCAGTTTTTAATACTGCTCTTACGACTACAGTCATTCTAGACTTACAGTCTTGGTGCACACACTCTGAGCAAGAAAATGTACTGTGTAAAATAAGCGTATCCTTTGATGCTGTTACTGAAATGACTAAGTGTAGCTCAACTTACTCGATTTTGGCATCACCAGCAACAAGGAGAGCAAGACATTCCAAACTCCCGACTCTTGCTGCTTTATGAATCGGGGCTTCTCCAAGGCAATCCTAAAACCAGAATTCATATACAGCGGTCATTTGAAGGAATTGGAACAGGATGAAGCTATCTTGTTCAACAACGCTGTTTACAGAATGTTACTGTGCATACCAGTTTGTTGTGAGCTGAGAGATTGATTAAAGGAATGTAAGTAAAGTCTACTCAGTAACTGCCATTAAAAGTTTAGTGTATTCATCACAGCAAAGTAGAAGTACTATCCCATGCAATACTCATTGTTTAACCTTTACCTTCTGAAAGATTACACAGAAGACACTCTGTACACTGATAACAGCATCTTTTCACACCGTCAAAGGATTGCTGTGACCAACAACATGCTGCTACCAGCTCAGAGGTAAACCCAAATTAAACTTTGCAGCTAGGGGAGAAATCTTTATGTTTACTGGAAGCAGAGGCAAAACTTGAGAGGAAAAAGGCATACTCATTTGTGTAAGAGAATTAACATTAGGGTTTTTACACTGCATGCAGCACTGTAATTGCATTACGTGTAGCAAATTACTAATGCGATATAGGTAGGATTTCTGCTTCACGCCGGAATAAAGTTACTCTAAAATAAGCAACCCCAGATACCTTATGCAATACAACGGTGTATATAAAACCTCTCTTCGATTAAAAAGAAAATGTAAAATATATAAATTGGATTTACTGACAGATTAGAAGTGGGAGAAACAGAACTTCTGTATTTTTACCTGTTGGTTCAAATTTGCTCCGGTCTGCAGTTGCCAAAGTAGGAAAAAAGCTTCACCGCCACAAGCAGCCAAGTGAGCTGGAGACTGACCAAAAGCATCTGCAGGTGCGTTCACACTGGTTCCTGCCTCAAACAGACTGCTGAAACTACCAGACTTAAAACGAACAAGATACAAAAAAAAAAAAGGCACAATTATTGCAGGTCTAAGCCACGGCAAGCCTTTAAGAACACTG